>PVKB01007686.1:0-29521 GCA_004027205.1 Ctenodactylus gundi
TCTAGAAAGGGAGAAGATGGAGGGTTTGTTTCAGCTTCTTCCGGGCGAGCTCTGGCCTTCCTCGTCCTCTGGAGTCACGGCCTCGCTCCTGTCGTTACGTCACTGATCTCCACCACTGATTGCCTCCTGTCCCGGGGTCACTGCCATCGCCTCGGGACTTTCCCCAGTCCAGACTCTCACTGACTGTCCTGGTGTTTCTCCGTCTCATGACTCAGCAGCCACGGGACCCTGCTAAGTTTACCACAGGCGGCCATGTGGGATTCTCTCCTCAGACTCATAAACTGTCCTGGTATGTTCCCTATTGTATGTTCAGGACTGGTATTAGTTCTGTTTGTGCCAGAACCCTAGGCAGCACACGTGTGTGGACAGTTGTGTGCGTGGGGAGTGACGTTGGCCTAAGGCAACTTCTGAGCTGTGAGAAGCAGGTGCATCTTAAAAGACCATGAGCTACAGCATTGAACAACGGTGGACACAGAGTCTACTATGTCCTTCCCTGCATTCAGGTGGGCATGGTCACACAGGCGTTGCCTAAGTTTTTATTTAAAGTTCATGAATAACATGGGTACTAATGGTGCTGTGTCTGGACCCAGGGTCTTTAAAATGAACATAATGCCAGCGATCTTTCTACGGTGTTAATTCGGGAAGAGTTCTCACCGTGTTGCTAACCTTCCCAGGTTTTGCTCAAACACGACACCCTCCTGCCTCAGCCTCTCAGATGCCCAGAGTGACAGTCCATTACCAGCAAAGCCAGCCAACTACACATGAAATTTAATTTTGATTCTAAGTCCTCCGGCAAGTACATCACTCTCATGACCCTGTCACCTCCAAGTTCATGTTAATTTGTGGACCTTTCAGATCTAAACTACCACAGAGTGTAAACATGTCTACGTACTTTGCAGGCAAAGAAAAGGATCAGGACCCCTCCATGCTGACCTAAGACATACACAGGAGGATGGAAACTGTCCCCATGCATGAAAGTGTCCCCAGACCACAGGGACATCCACATGGGGTTGCAGAGAAATGCCAGCCCTTCCCACACTCACCCTGGTATTCCGGCATCATGAGCAAGGTGGGGGGCAGCCACAGGAACAGCAGGAAGGCAGCTGGCAGCAGGGTTCCCAGGATGCCCAAGGGGCGGGACACTAGGGGAGAGATGAAAATATGGGGCCAATAAGGGGTCACGGGGAGGATTTCCCACAGGCGCCATGAGGAGAAGATCCCACGGGATTGGCCAGCCAGGGACTTGGCCTGTGACCGCCACACCCTGCAGAAAGACTGTCTACTATGTGGGGCCAGATGTGTCATGTCTGGGGACAGTTTTCTGCTACTATGTGGGTCTCAGATCTTTCTCTGTGCTGACTTTCTATCTCTGTATCTGCGCTGTGCACCCGCCTTTCCCCTGTACCACCCGGTGTCTGACTGTTGGAAAAGAGCCAGAAAGTCTACAATAAAATCCGAGTTACCTTGGTGGCACATGACTGGCAGGTCAGCACTGTGGGAGGCTGACGCAGGAGGATCTCAGGTTCAGCTTAGTGACGAGCAGGACCCTGTGTCAAAATCAAGAATAAAAATTAGCTGGAGATGTAGCTTAGCCTGGACCCTGTGTCCAATGTCCAGTTCTGGAAAATTAAAACTCACACAGAGATAGTTCATCATGTGCCTGTGTGTGTGTGTGTGTGTGTGTGTATGTGTATGTGTATTTGCAAATCATGGAATTTAAACACAGGCTTAAGATGAGAACATTCATGCAAAACTAGGGCAAGTTAGCCTGGAATTGTGCCCCACATAAGAAACTCCAGCAATGTAGGAGGCTGAGGCAGGAAGATTTCAAGCTGGAGACCAGCCTGGGCAGTGTCCAGACTCAGGGAGACCCTGGAACCAAATAAAAAGTTCTCAGGGCTTCCACGAGTGCCATGTGAGGCCGAGCTGTGGAGTCACTTCCCGGGCCAAGGCCGGGGGATCCAGTGGGAACAGGACCCGGCCAGGCGACTGCGGGGTCCACGCCTGGTGCTGGGGGTCCAGCAGCTCCTCCCACCCAGCTCCGACCCCAGCACAGTCACAGTTGTGATTCTAGGCGAGTTCTGGTTAATTAAGTAAATTTTCGCTGCTGGGCTCAGACTTGGCATCCTCCTGCCTCGGCCTCCCCAGCCCTGGCATGACTGGCCTGTGCCACGGGGCCGGGCAGCCTCAGACTGGAGTCCCAGCCGTCTCTGCAGGACCGCCCACCTCTACGTCTCTGATTCCCAGGTCAGTGAAGGAGTCTAGTGTCATCACAGCCACCACGCCACCACCGGCCTGGCTCTGCCCACCCGGCTCCCCGCAGCCTTATGCCCTTCCCCCTGTGGGTGGGTTTTATCCTGGGAGCGAGGACTCTGTCACGCACGGGATCGCTGCTCTCCGAGTCTACCAAGTGCACACGACATTGGCGATTTCCCTACACGTTTGCCTCTGTCTTCCTGTCTCTCCCTCTCTGTGTCTCTTACTCCATCCTTTCCTTGTGCTACCTGGCACGGACCCACACACTGAGACCTGAGCTACCACCTCCACCCTTTGCATTATTTTTAAGTGAGGACACAACCTCCCTCGGTCACCAGCGTGTCCGGGCTCAAATCCCACCTCGTGACCCGCCTGGGTCTGCCTCAGTCACCCAGGCGGACTTGAACTTGTGCTCTGCCTGCCCCAGCCTCTCAGGGTGTTGGGATTACATACGAGCACCGAGGGCTGAGCTAACACAGCAATTTTTTCCTTTATGTACTATTGGAAATTGAGACCAAGACCTTGACACTCCGTCCCCGACCCAGTGTTATTTTTATTTTTGAGTGTCAGTCACCCAAAGTTGCTTAACACACCTTGAACCTGAGCTCCCCTGGTCCCAGCCCCGAGTACAGGAATGACAGGCCCACAATGGTGGCCTTGGCTATTGTATTACTTTTCACTTTTTTCCCCATTAAAAAACCTGTTATGTCATCAGGCATGGGGACCTCGTTCATCTGTGCCCGAGTCACCATTAAATATCAAGGCCACATCCTGTCTTAGGGGTTGGGCTGTATGGCGTGACACTCCTTCCTTCCTGAGCGGAGAGGCCTGGCGTGTCCTGTGTGCCCTGTCCTGCTGTGATGTGTACCCCAAGGGCCCGGGGCTGCCCAGCCAGGACGGCTCCTCTCAGCCCTGGATTTGTCCCTGACCATGGTACCCAGGGATGCTCTGTACACCTGCACAGAATTAAGGAGGACCAGGACAGAACCGTCACTTTCTTCTAAGGATTTGTAACTAATTTGCATTTGCTTGTTTTTAAGTATGAAGACGCTGAGTTCAAATCCGCATGATACACAATTGGCTGTGTAGCTCACCTTAGAAACCGGGCCTCCATAGCCCACTGCGCCAGGCACGTTCACATGTTCACAGGACATTACATATCCCCTTTTAAAAGTTACTTCCCCACATATGTGCATCCATCATACACGATGTTTACATGCAGCTGGAGGATTTTGTGTACATGTCTAACACATCAACTTTGCAATCCCTTCCCCTCCCCATGTCGGCCCTCCCACCCCTCCCTAGTCCTTTCTGCAGACCTCAACAGGCAGATCTCACGTGCTGTTGGATCTCTGCCTGTCCCTGTCTTCATGTGGGTTCTCCTCTGTCCCCCAATAGCCACTACCCACGCCCTGGGTCCACGCTGACCTGGAGTCTGAGCCACCATCTTCCACAACAGGAGCAGAAAAACGCAGACGTGACTCCACGAGTTGGGGCCCCAAGACAGAGGGGAGCACTTACCAGCCGCACCGGGTTCCTGTCCTCCACGTGCCTTGTCTGCTCTGCTTCTGGCCACCCCAGCTCTGTTCTCCATTTTCAACCCCTCACCGCCCGCCCCCATCAGCCCACGGGCACGAGGATCTCAGGGCGGTGCTGTGTTTATGCCCCTGGCCGGCACCTGGCCATGTCCCTGGGCCCCTTCCTGCTCCCTGGAGCCTCTTCCTGGGTAATCTCCACACCAGTGTGGGCGTGGAGAATAAGTGTGGTCTCAGACCACAAGGCCACAAGGCCACCACGGGACAGCTCCAGGGTAAGCCACACACCCAGCCCCTGGCACACACACACACACTGGCCGTGTCTGTGGGCCACATTCTGCACAAAAGCATGGTCACAAGACACGTGCAGGGACAAAGTATTCCAACCCAGAGGCCGGTGACAGTCCTGAGGGGACGTTTCATCCAGGGGATTGCAGTAGGGCAAGGGACAGTCCAGATGGAACTGGGATCTTCCATGGGGGATTTGAGCCAAAGAGCCGGAGCCGGGGCTGCTGCACGGAAGAGGACAGAGCCCACACCAAGTCTGGTGACAATTCTGGCTGGATCAACCTATCAGGGTCCCACAGAAGGCAGACAGCGCTTTCAAGATGCCGGGTGGGGAGAGGGAACGCCCGAGCCCATATCGAGGGGGATCTAGATCTGAATGTGGTGAACCCAGCTTACCGGCCATGGGGACAGGATCTGCTTAAGGATTTACAAGGATGTGCACACGTGGGCCTAGGAGACAGGGTACACTGTGCCTGCCAAGGGCAAACAGGGGATACCAACCAGTGCACAGGGCCCCGTGCCCACTCCACAGGGCAAGGCCACTGCACGGCACCTGTCCCCACACTGTCTGTCTGCTGGCCCCGGGAGGACCTGCTCTCCCCTCAGCACAGGTGCAGGGCCTTCGTCTTGGCTCTGCAAAGCTGCCCTCCTGGGCATCATGGTGCCTGGCCTTGTGTCATGGTGCCACCTGGGGCCCCCCATCTCTGCCTAGGTCAGGTCCCCGCCCCTCCCTCTGTCTTTGCTGGGCACCTCAGGGACCCCCGACCTTCCAGAGAAGCAGATCCACAACCTGTGTGCACACAGAGCTGAGCAGAAGAACTACAGGAGCTGGGCCAGCACCCCGAGATGCGTGTCCCCGTGCAAGGGGACCTTTCGCCCCCAGCCTAGCAGTGGGTGGCCCAGGGGGCTGATTCCTGTGCTCCGTGAACAGGGACAGAGTCTCAGGGCAGGATCTGCCTGGGACGGGTGCTCAGGGGCACCCATGTGTCTCAGGGAGCTATGGAGTCCAAACCATGACATTCTACACCTGGTCCCCAAATGCGCATGCCCCGCTTCCTATGCAAAATGCATTGAGTTATTGTCTAACTCAGGGCAGAGGGGGAGATCACCCAAGCCTATGGGAGGTCCCATCTTAAACAGCTCACATAGGGTGCAGGACAGGGTGCGACAGGATTTAACATTTGCCCTTTCTGCAAGCACTGAGGACTGCAGAGACTCTCAGTTTTCTGCATTTGGGGTGAAGAGCAGGAAGCTCTGGGTCAGTGGGACATGTGTCCTCCAGCCAACAGGCTGGTTTTTCCTTCACACCGCAAAAAAGGGCTCCATATGAACCAACACACAACGAGAAATAGAAAAGGAACCCATGTTGAGCACCCTGGAGAGGACTGACCATTGCAAGGTTATCTGATGGGCCCAGGGCACAGCCAGGAGGCAGTTTCCAGGATGAGCTCGTGCCCCGGGGTCTGGTGGGTCAACACCTCTTTCCTGGTGTCACAGCTCTGGAATGCGCAGAGCCAGTGGCAGCCCCATCCCACGGATTCACTGTCTCTGTGGTGAGGATCTCAGGCACACGGGGCTCCTGTCTGGGATTTCAGAGGGTCCAAACTGAGCACGAGGACTGGAGACTCCGTGGTGAACCTGCAGGGCTCATACACCCACTGTGGACAGCCTCTGGAGAGTCAGGTCAACACACTCTGATCTGTGAATGACCAACGCACTCCTGAATGTGTTGATCGAAAGGATTTGACCCCAGGTCTTCCATTCCAAAAGGATAAGGTGTGTTCAAGTGTGTGGTTTTCAGTTACCAGATGAGTGTCACTGAGCTCGAGGGAAGAGTTATGGCTGGCAGCAAACATGACACAGAAGCCCAGAACGTTGCAGGTGAAACTGCCCCCTCAGGAGGAGTTTTATGGCCGGGAAGGATGCCGGAAGACTGCGTGAGTTCCCATGAATGATATTATCACAAAATTCGAACATTTGGTTTTCCTATCTTTTGTGATACTTAGGGTGCACCTGAGGGTCTCCTTCTCACTTGCGGATTAAATGATCGTCTACGTAAGATGTCCCAGAAACCGCAGGCAGAAGAGTCTTAGGTCTAATTAACAAATTCAAACAATTGCAGAAAATTACATTGTCATAAAAATAATAGCATTCTTGAGGACTAGTCAAGAAGTATCGAGTAAGTGAGAAAAAAGAATCCCATTTACAATGTGTCCCCCAGATTAAATGTATAGAACTAAACTTATCCAAGAAAGTGAAGGACATTTATGTTGGAAACTATATTACATTTCAAAAAATTTTGAAGAGGATATTAGAAATCAGAAAGATCCCCCTGTTCCTGGAAAGGCGGAATGAATATCAAAATGGCCACACTACCAAAAACTGGTGTGTGGATTCAAAGCATTTCCTATCAAAACACCACACCACTTTTTCACCAGACCAAAAAAATAATAATAATAATCGATTATTCGTGTGGAACCAGAAGGAGCCATCAGAACAAGGGCAAAGAAGGTGGCAGCATAATTCCAGATACCAAATTAAATTACGAAGCAACAAGAATTTTAAAAAAATATGATATGGGCACCCAAAAAGACAGGTGGAAGAACAGAACAGGACGGAGGATCCAGAGAGAAACTCCAACCCCTAAGGCAAAGACTTAACAGGCCAAAGACTTGCATGAGACAGACAGAAGACACCCTTTTTACCAACAGGTGAGAGACACCTGGTTATCCACACGCACAAGAGCGAGTCTACACTCATAGCTTTTGCCGTGGACTAAAATCAAATCAAAGTGGACCAAATAACTAGAAATTGAAGCAGAAACAGTCACCCTTCTGGAGGACAAAATAAAACTCTGGAAGACATAGGCCCAAGCCAGGACTTTCTCAATGAACTATCTCTTGAATAAGAAATAACAAGAATTAACACCTAGGATCACATCAAGTTTAAAAGCTTCCGCAAAGCAAAGCAAACCATCAGCAGACTGAAGAGAGAACTGAACTAATGGGAAAATAATTTATGATCTACACGTTGGACTAGAGAGATAACATCTAGAAAATAAAACTGAAAAAGGAACAGACTTCCAAAAATAAAGGACCCAGATAAAAAGTGGGCAACTGAGATGGGCAGACAATTCTCACGTGGACTACGAGGATTCAACAAATACGTGAAAAAATCTTAACTTCTTTGGTCACTGCAGGAATGCAAATGAAACACCCCAGGGGTTCCACCTGACTTCGGAGAGAATGGCTTTTACTGACAACCTGAAGGTCAACAGAAGCAGTGAGGATGTGGGGGAGAAGGATACCTCTGCACTGCCGGGGACTCTACATGGAACCCCTTATGGAATGCACATAATCACAACACGGAAAGCCGATACCACGTCTGATCTATCTCTACCTCCACTGCACATATTTACTTAGGTTGGGATCCAACACGAGATTCTCCAGCCCAAGGGTCCCAGAGTGCTGTGATCACACACTTAAGACTCCAAAAGAGGGCTGCAGAAATAGCTCAGAAACAAAGAACTTACTGAGAAAGCTCAAGGTCCTGACTTCGCTTCCCACTCCCAGATAATCTGAGCATGGTGGTGCATGCCTCAAATCCCAGCACTCAGGAGACTGAGGAGACGGGATTGCCTGAGTTTGAGGCCAGCCTGGGCTATGTAGTGAGTTCAACACCAGCCAGGACTAGAGAGTGAGAACCTGTCTCAAAAAGAAATTCCAAAAGAGTTAAGAGAATGAAACATAGCATGCATATATGCATAACCATGTTTACAGCAACACAAGTCATGACTGTTACATCTTCAGAGCGGCTGATACGTCCATCAACAGGTGAATGGATAAAGCGAATGTGATATCTACACGCAGTGGAGTAGTACTGTGCCGTGACAAATATTACTTTGAGTCATTTGTAAAAAAAAAAAAAAAAGGATGCATCCTGAGACCAGGCTTAGTGAAGTGAGTCTGACCCAGAAGATCCGATACCACTGGCCCCTCTGATATGAGAGACCCAAAGGAGAAATAAATAATTGAGCGAAACAAGTGAGACGTTAGGAAGAGGACGATGGGTGTGTGGGAAAAGACGGGGAACGTGAACGCGGGTGAGAGGACAGGAAACAGGAAGTAACCGAGAATGTGAAGCTGCTGCGCCGTGCATGTGCACCCGTTCCCCAAGCTGAATGCCCCTGTTGTACCCTACCAATGCACTCAAATAAAAATAATAACGGAAAAATACAAAGATCTGTATGTGAAAAAACAACAAGGCCTCCAGCTCATGAGTCAAGTGCTCCACGACTGGGCTGCACCTCCCGCCACTGGGATTCCTCCCAGAGTCTGTTACAGACAGCTTCCCTCCCTGCCTATTTGGTGGGCGTGGTCCTCCAATATGGTGCTGGGAGATCCCTCCCTGCCTCAGCCTCCTGGAACCAACTGGGCACCATAAGGAGGCCTCAGTCCTGGTGCCGTAGGTGAGGGGGGGTCAATGAACACACAGCGGCAGCAATTCAGAAGAAGAGGGGAAGGTGTTGGGCAGCAGGGGACTAAAGAGCGAGTTATGCCTTCACCCAGAAGGCCAACAGCACCGACATGGCTGACAGCGCCAACATGGCTGACAGCACCAACATGGCTGACAGCACCAACATGGCCGACAGCGCCAACATGGCCGACAGTGTCAAGATCGCCAACAGCACCAACATGGCGTTCAACCTGAGTGCAAGTTTGGCCCCACTTTTCTGCACACGGCGGTGATTCCTTGGGTGCAGGGGAGGAGTGGGAGCCCGCCACTTCCTGAGGCTTTTCTCACGGGGTCCTGTGGGAGGTCAGTGAGTCCAGTGCATCTTCCTTTTTTCTCCAAGTGGTCTGGGTTCCTTCAGGGCCTCCCTCAGGGGAGTAAGTTGAGAAAGCAACTCAGGAGTGAGAGACATTCTCAATTTAAGTTTGCCCAAAGCACCAGGGTCTTTAAGAAATATTTCCTTCCTGACATCACTGGGCCGGAGGCCGAAGCAGCCAGGTATCTGCCTCTGGGATCTGAGTGTGGGACCCTGTCATTCCAAGGTGGCTGATTGTTCTGGACACCCAGGGGGTGGGGACCGGCAGCTCTAGTGGTGGTGGACTTTTGGGAGACACGTGCAGGGTCACAGAGAAAGATAAGCAGAGAGTCCCCTACAGGATCGTGCAGCTGTCACCTTCTGACCCATGACGAAACTGAGCAGCCCCCACCGGCGGTCTCTCTGCTGACCTTCCTGTCCTCTGCAAGCCCCTGTCCCCTCCCTGACCCGTGGCCCTTCTCCAGCAGCCAGCACCACTGGCCACTGTCCCAAGGATTCCCACCTGTGACCTTGTTGACCTGAGTCTAGGGGTGGCGTTTCCAGGCATCTCTACCTGTCCCCGTGTCCCTCGACAGTGTGATCAGGACGGAGGCTGGGTCCTCCCCTCAGATTCCCTTGTCGCATGACGCCAAGTTCCCCGGGACACACAGGAGCACATGACCACCAGCTCCACCACAAATCCTCCCTGAGACCCCATCACCCTCCAAGGTGCACAGGAACAGGGCATCCCGCGGGGCCACCCACCCCAATGCTGTGCGTGCACAATGCCCATCTTCTCATGGGGCTGTGACTCTCAGAGACGGCGGCCCATGTCACGTGGCCTCGGGCCTTAGCTCTGCCCCCTACAGGCTGCATATTTGCTTCGAACACTGCCTGAAAGGTTGGGGTCCCTGGGAGCTCAGCAAGGACAGAGTGAGGGGAAGGGAATGGATATGGACAGAGCTGACGGTGATCCACAGGTGGCGCCGTGGGACAGCAGGACCTGGCATGGGCGGGTGAGTCTAACTGCATCATGGGGCAGCCACTCTCTAGGCAGATTCATGTGCATCTCTACAGAGTCAGGTGAGTCTCACTGTCCTGGATCAGCTAACGCGAGACTTTGTTAGTTACTGAGAGAGTAGAGTGCATCCCACGAGACGAGACTCCGACTTGCAAGCAGGATTTAGTTACTGGGGAACGGGGCTGCGCTGGCCAGACTGGATTATGGTACCTGACCACCAGGTTTGCTGCAGCGAGACGAGGCTAAATCTCTCGAGACTTGATTTGGTAGCGTGAGATCAGATGAGTCATCGCGAGATTACGTTGCTGTAGAGGAGCCTGTTTGACCTTCTCTCCCTCGCGACGGCCCTGCTGTGTGCTCTTGACAGCGGGTGTTTTGAGTCTTGTTTTGCCCCAAAATGACGCTGTGGCCTGATTGGTTGTCTGAGCTGGAAGATTTGAGGCTCCACAGACCAGAGCCAAGCTAGAGTCACACAACACAGACTGTTAGGGCCTCCCCTGGTTTCACTGACCCATGAACAAGTGCTCCTTTTTAAGCAATTAATGACATAAAACACACACACACACACACACACACACACACACACACAGTATGATCTGCCCTCAAGGAGGAATTTACAATGATTCCCCTCTAAAATGGTCGTGGCACAAACGCATTAATTCTTGATGTTCCTAATTTGTATGTTCAGAGTTGGGGCAAGTTACTTCAACTGGCTAAAAAGTCTTCAATACTTTTCTGTAATTCAACACCTCTTCAGTGATGTCTTAATTTACACCATTTTTGAGGAAGGTTTCTTATTTCAATTGGGAAAATAAAATCAGGGCCAGTAGGTCACACTGAGGGGCCCGTGACTGATGGCCCAGTCTTGGCTTCTCAACCAAAGGTCCTTTTTTAAATTTTTTAAATTGAATTTTTAAATGTAGATTTGACATCCTTTTCCCCTTTCTCTCTGGTCAGCCCCGTCCGCTTCTCGTCTTCCACTCCCCAGATTCCCATTTCTTACCTTCTTTCTTTTACTTAATAGTTTGATGTTCTCTTTGTAGAGAAATCATTTTTAACCTTTGTGTCTGATTCACTGCACTAAGCAGGTTGGTCTCAAGGTGCAAGGTGTTGATTCTGGCTCCGCTGTGCCTACTTACCACATGGTCGTTATCCTTTCATCTGTGGGTGGACAGAGTGCCTTCTTCCCAGACTTGCCAAGGCCTTTCTTTATTATTTCTTCTCTTATTCATTAAACATTTACTTACTTTGGAAAAAAGTCATCCCAGAATTAAGTCCATAAAGAAATAAATAAGTTTTGGTAGGTGGCCACCAAATGTATTAGCATAACTGTAAATTTTTAAAGAAACCCAGCCAGCCAACTAAGATGTTGGTTTGTTTCATGTGCAGAGTTGGGGAATTGGAGACATCGAACCGGGTGGCATTTTAGCTAGGGAGGGTGCCACGTTGTCACACAGTAAACACCTGTCCTGCTCTGTGCTCAGCCTGGGTCCCCTGGGTGAGAACACTCAGGGACGCACAGGTGGCCACGCAAGAGCGGGAAAGAGGCGGGCAGTGCAGAGATGAAGACACAGTCACAGCACTGAGGGAGTGGGGTGGGGTCCCAGCACGGCCACGGCGCTCCATCATGAGGGTGGGCGTGAACATGGTCTCCCGACACAGTGGCCATGCCTGGGGAACAAGGACCCGAAGGTGTTTGGCCAATGATTTCTGGTGTTTTTCTTAGGAACGACTTAGGAACGCCTTTCCTCAAAGGCTTCCTGCATTCCTCCCCGGGGTCATGGATCCTGCTGGGGTCTTAGTCATGGTAGAAACTTGGGAACAATGTCACAGAAACAATTTATGGGTTTAAGCCGGGTCCCAGGCAAAGGTGGGAGGGTCTTTAAAGAATCAGTCCTTGCTCTGACATTCGGCCACAAACTGGGGCTGCCAGGAATGCTGTGAATCCCTGGTGCTTCACCAGGAAGTAATTGACCATTGGGGCTTCACCCGGAAGTGATTGATCACTGGGGCTTCACCCGGAAGTGATGGATCTCTGAAGCTTCCCCCAGAAGGGGCGAGACTCTGGGGCTTCACCGGGCTCGGCCTCCTCCCTCAACAGCTGTTTTCCTCATGCAGCTGGTTTCCTATCTTGCCCTGCCGTGAGCTACTTTTCCCGGCCAGGCCTTCGCCAAGATCCGTTGCAAGTGCCTACCGTCCACAAGAGGACGGGGCCTTCTCTGTCAGGGAGACAGAATGAGCCTTTCCTCTCTGACGTTGTGGGTGGGGGATGTTCTGTCCCCGCCAGGAGAGACTCAGCCAGCACCTGACCCCGGGGGAATGGAGCCGTCGCTGGGACTTTACTAGAGAACGTGGCTCAGAAGCCCCTAGAGTGGGTTTGGGGGAGGAGTGTGGAAAGATTTGAAGGCGGTGGCTACAGTAGACTTAGCATGCGGGGAGCCAGGTGGGTTGGGGGATGCGGGTCTGAGCTCACGAGAGAAAAAGGCTGACGGAAGAGCAGACCTTCCATGTCTGAATGAAGAGGTTTCCGGCCGGACGGAGGACTCCGCTGGCCACTGGCCTGGAAACTACCCGTGCATGTTCCCTTAACTGACACTTTACATGCAACTGCGACTCAGGGTCATCAATGAATGAATCTCTACGTGAAAATTCCAAAGAGGCAAAACTCCTCTATTCACCTCAACCTGTTGTTAACCACACAGCCTGTGCTTTTCTCCAGTGTGTGCACACGCCTTGATACTTAGTGGGGTGTCTGATGGCTGAAGCTTCTGGGGTTCACCATTATCGTTTAGTTTTAATTTTTTCTGAGTATACCGTCAAGTGCGGTGGCTGCCTCTGGTTTTAGATATGTAGGATTGAGGTTTACAGCCTCAACTTAAAATTCATCTGTCTGACTATTAGCTGTTGCGCCAGATTCTATTTTTGTGGAAGAAAGTCTGCGGTTACATGATTTATTTCTAATATCTATGTCATCGCTTAAAATATAGTAGAAGCAGATTTTTTTAAAGGTAGATTTAGGTAATTTAAGTTAGGGTTTTCCTGGTCTAATTAACAATCGTGTGGCCAGCAGAGGGCAGCGTTCACCATAACGTGACCTGGGAACCGTTTGGTAAACTTGAGGGCATGTGGACATGGGGGATCTGAACTGTTTTGTGGACAGAGGGGCAGGGTCACCTCGGCCTGTCTGTGGAGCGAGCTGGAGTGCACGACCACCTGAGCGAATCCCTGTTCCCTTCCCTCTGGGAAACCGAGAGAGTTTATAAAGGAGTCGGCAACTTCTCCTGCGATCATCAGTATGGTAATGAAGAAATTTCACAATTAGCCAAACGTTTAACTTGAACCACGAGAAAGTAACTATCACCTTAGGACAAACCTAATCAACCCAGTGTCTTGTGGGGGGATTCTGGGGTCGCCAACACCCCAACAGAAGGAACTGGGCACTGAGGAGGACAGACAGCTCCTCATGACGCCCCACTGTGAGGTGCCAGCAGTCCTGAGGGAAGGAGACCCAGTTCCCATGTTCTAACCTGCATCTCTGAAGAGCGCGTCACCCCGAGCCCTGGTCCTGGTCACTTTCCCTGGGTGTGGAATGTTCCACGATGACACACACGACAAGTCCAGTGAACCGGAAGCTCAGAAGCCCCCTGGTTATATTGGCCTTCTCCTACTGCTGGGCCAAACTCTACAAAGGGTGTTATAGTTATGCAACAGAGATTTAAGATTGGAATTTCGACAGTGTTGTGGTATATTCCATTTAATCCTGGGGTGAATGGGGACGTCGGATAAGCACCCATCATGTAGAAAAATGGAAACTGAATGGTTAGGTACCATCTTTTCTGTCCAGACAGGACAGTGTTTCCAGTAGCTTCCTGCACACGAGGCCTGCTATTGTAATACTTAAAAATAATTAAACACTTGATGAGGTAGAGTTGTAGGTTTGGTTTGTTCCCTGCTCAGATGACACGGAAACGTGTCTTTCTGCCCCAGTACGCCTACGTTTTCTAAGGTGTCTTTTCATCAAAAGTTCGTATGAATTAGGACCCAGATCAAAAGATTATGGGGAGAGAATAAATATTATTTTAATGAAGAAGTTTTGCTACTCAGAGTTCTCCTCAGGGTGGCTACGTTTTAGAGAATTTTGTCCCAGACGCACATCAATTTCAAATCCTTGCATGAGACACCAAAAGTAGACCAACAGAATATTTTAGTAAATGCCTGTAGCGCCACCTAGAGGTAACAATGGCACAGTTTGCAGATAATGCTGGCAGAACTTCAGTTTCTCCTGCTTTTACCTATCCAGGTGAGAGACAGAGAGAAGGAAGAGGGGAGGAGAGGGAAAGGGGTGAGCCTTAGAGTTTGTGGGGAACTTTGTGCGTCCTGCCTGTAGGAAAAGGCCGGGGAAGGAGCTCACGGTTTACGGATTTAACATCTCTACCCATCAGACTTTCCATGTGCTTTCTCTATCTCTGTGTGGGGAAGTCATGTCTTTTAACAAAAACAAAATTAAAGGTCCATATTTCTGCCCCCCACGGCTCCTGTGCTTCTCCTGTGTTTGGACAGGTGACCTCCTGGGAGCCCTTCCTCACTGTCTTTCACTTTTTCCCAATATTCAAAAAGTGCAGATTCGGCCTTGCAACTGGAGGGACATTGCTGATGACTCACTCACAGCACTTAGAGTTGTTTTTTATTGCAGACCTTCCAGCCGGCCACCTTCAGGAGGCCCTGGAGCTGGAAGTTCCCTTGTTGTCCTTCTCAGCACGGAGAATTTCCATGACAAAAGAGTGGGGGAGGAGAGCCGGAGACCTGAGACCCAGAGAGAGAGACAGACAGACCCCCAGCTTGCCTGGGCCAGCCCTTAGCAACTGTGTCAGCTGAGTGACCAGGGCTGCATCCTGGTTAACCCTTTGCGAGGTCCCCTGTCACCGTAAGCCACTGAGCTCCCACTGCCCATGACCTCCCAGGGGGCGCCGTGTGCAAAATTTGGGGAAAAGGGCAGATCACGTGAATGAAAAGACTTCCAGGGCTTGTTAAGAGCACAGGGGCCTGCAGAGGTCAGCTCTGGAGTCAGGTCCTCCCGGGACAATGTGCGGATGTCTCTACCCATATTGACTGAACAGATGCGGATGATTCCAGCAAAGACATCAAAGGAAAAGATATAGATGCAGGAGTCCCTGACAGAGATCTCGGAAAGGCATTTCAGGAATGAAATAATGGGGATATGTGTTGCAAATCACAGAAACCAACATGCCAGCGGGCGGGATGGGAGTGCATCCTAAGGAGCAGACTGTGTCAGTTACCCAAGGCCTCCTACCCCAGAGAGGTGTCAGAGCAGAAAGTTCACAGCTGATTTCTTCCAAGCTTTAAAGGGGGAAATGAACGCTTGCTGTCCCACGGAGGACTCTGTTGCCAACTGGTCGAGAAACCATGAGCACTGTGTCCTGTCAAAGAGCGTGTCGGTGTTTTATGTGCTGAGGGTTTGCCTGAAGCTGAGATTCACGACACTACGGCTAGCTTAAAAGTGGGGGAAGTGGTGGAGGATGAAGACGTAAACAGCTTGTAGTTGTGCCCGACTGAGAGCAAATTCATAATGTGGGCAAAAGAAATCAGGTTTGTTTAAGAGATAAGCACTAAAATGAAGCCACATGCTGGGATCAGAACTGCAGAACAGGGGCCTTGGGGCCCTCTCAGAACGTGCAGGACCTCGCCCACCCTCAGGTGCAAAGCCAAGAGACTGTGCTTAGCAAAGGAGACCCCAGGCGTCCTGCACCGCAGCTTAGAAAGGGCATCGCCAAGGAGCTGAGCCACCTAAGAGCTCGGGGGCCTCAGTGTCCAAGGTGACCACACTACTGCCCACCCCAGCAGCTGGCATTGGCTATGGCCACGTGGTGCTGGCTTCTGACATACACAGTGTGTGTCTGAATCTGGGACTTGTACCCCGATTTTAGGACAAGCACTGGAGGCCAGGCATCATGTCCCTGGGAAGGCCGTGTGTGAACTTGTGAAGGTGAAGCTGAAATTCTAGTGCACACTCCAGAAATTTGGAGACCCCCAAAAAGTAGACTGTCTTCAGAGGAAGGCCGCCGGCTGGCAGCAGAGCCAGCCCCAAGGAGAAGCCCATGGGCCCGTGCCTAGAGCTGGCAGCCTAGGGTGGCCTGCGGAGTCCACACCCCACCACAGTCCACCCACTGCTGGGCACAGGAACTCCTGGAGCAACAGGATGGAATGTTGACTGTGCTGGTTTGCAACCCTGCTTTGATTTCTACTCTCCTATTTCAACCTTTTTAAATGTTGGAAATGCTTTGACCCTCACAGAACCTCAGGACAGAGAATCTCCCTGACACGACAAGGAGACTTTGGATGTCAACCCTTTCGCGGTGCTAGTGTGAAGATCTTGGCATCTCTTACAAACGGACTCAGGAGAGTATGCCAAGGTGGGTGCGACTTGTTTGGGAGCCAGGGTGCCGTGTGAGGGCCTGAATCTGGAATGACGGCGAAAGCCTCACGGTCGGAAGGGGATTCGATTGGGGCAGTTAGTTTCCTGACTTCCGGGGACATTAAGAAGTGGGTCCTGGCACCTTTAGGGGTACAGGTGAGTTTGTCCACTGAGGGGGAAAGCCCTCAGCCCTGCCTGGAAGGGTGCGTGCCGGCTCCACCCGTCCACTCTCTTTCTGCTTCCTGCCCACCACGGGGCAAACACACCCTCCCCCCACCCCGAGGCTTCCCCCAAGACCTCCCACCACTGCCGGCTCCTCATGACTGACAAGCCTTCCCTCCCGTAAGGTCAGGGTGCTGTGTCCCGGCACAGAAGAGTACTTAATTCAGCATGCTGTGAAGCCCCCACATGGATGTGGACAGCTGCAGCACTGCAGCCTGTTGTGGGGAGTCGCTGAGAGACACTGGACAATGGAAACCATCCCTATGGGCAGAGCTTGGGGCCGGGCACCTGCGCATACATCTGTCTGGAGAAGCAACGTGGCCGCAGGTGTGACTGTGTACCCGTACGCGGAATGGTCTGGAAGGCTGGTCTGTGCGTGGGAAGGGCACGACTGCGATGCTGAGGAAGACATTTGGGGGTGGCGTACGCGGACAGACATTTGGAAGGGCCAGGATATTTGTGTCCCCTGTAAACGCCGCAAGGTAAACTCAGAAGAAGAGGACCTGAATTTTCACATGGCCTGACCAATCCTTTTTGTGGGGAGCAGTGACACTCTTTCCTGGGCCAATGCTGCATCCAGACATCCAGGGTGACTGGGGACCAGTCATGTCATTCCTAGGCACTCACCTGCCAAATTTTGTCCCTTTTCCCATAATTTCTTGGGCTCTGCTGGCCTGGATGTAAGCACAGCAGAAGGCGGGAGTTTCTACAAGGAGGCACAACAACAAATCCATTGAGCTGGATGTTAAGTCTTCCTCCCGGTCACTTTGGCCAGCTCGTGCCTCAGGGATAAAACCTCAGCAAGGAGTGAGAGTTCCTGAGGGGCGCTGGACCCCAACGACTGGAAATAAATGGGACGAGTGCTCTGCGATGGAGGGACGGAACAACTTCCTAGGAGGGTTGGGTTTCCTTCAGGGCCTCTCCCACAATCACTCCATGTCTTGTTTTATATTAAACTCAAAGGAAACTAGCAGATTCCAGTCCAGGTAGGTGACCTCAGGGACGGAGATGTGGGTGCTGGGCAGAGAAACGACACCTGCTCAGGTATTTGCTGACGGCCGTGGAAAGGCACCATGGGTAGAAGAAGGTAGTTTGGAATACCTGACCCCATGACCAGCCTCACAAAGGAGAATGGAAAGTGGAATTGTATGTAGTGCGTCTTCCCTGCGTTGCCCACGTGATTGAGCCTGCGCGTGCATAATAACACCAACAGCCTTGATTTCAATACTTGCTGAATTTACTACGTAATCACTACATAAAGGAATATCTGGGGAAGAGTAGGCATTCCAGAAGCCAGGACCTCTGCCTCGTGCTGTGGGCAGGCGGTGAGCGCGTTTCCACGTCTACACAGGGTAGTGGTGGGATGTTGGGGGTCGCTGTGGATTTGGCTACTGTATGTGGAGACTGAGCATGTCTTTAGGAGGAGAGTCTTGTTCCCAAGTCAACAAGGGGTGGATGGTGAGCACCCAAAGTCTTGGGGCAATGGCTATCAGTTAGGGATTGACCAGGGCATCTACAGACCAATTTAGGGTGTCAGTGACTGACAGCTGGCCCTCCGAAGTAAGGGAAAGAGACCCGCCCACCACAGGGGAAGCCAACCAATAAGAGTGGCGTGAGTTGAACACGAGGAAGGGCCAATAAACACTTTCTGCTGCTTCTTCCGGGAGATTCCAGCCTCGGCCGCCGGCTCCACGCGTGGGTGGGTCTCCAGCGCAGATCTGTCCTCAGATTCATGCTGGACACAGGTAGTCAGAGCAGACACTGGCTGGCTGGCCTGGGACACACTTGCCAGCGTGTCATCAAGATGGAATTCCCGCTAGTACAGGTGACCTTCTGGGACTCTCAGGAATCTGTACCCTGATGTCACAAATCCCATTATGTAAATGGAGCCTGGTGTCCCAGGCCGCAGCCCTTGGGAGGCTGAGGCGCCAGCACTGCGGTTATAAACTCAGTCTCAGTAACTAAGCAACTTTGCAAGACCCTGTTTCAAATTAAGAATTTGAGAAGCTGGAGGCTGTGATTCTCCGCCACTGTGGCACGCCTGGGCTCGATCCCCAGGACCACACAGACTCAGTTCTGGTTTCTAAGCAGGTCGTGTCATCCTCCCTCGCCCACTCCGGTCTTCCCTCTTCCCACCCTGAATTTTCCTCCTTCTCCCCACTCTCCTGAGCTAGTTCTGGCTTTCTCCTGGCTGCGCTCCAACGGGGGACAGTGGTTAGGCCAAGGCAGCTGGCTGCCTCCAGTAGGACTGCGGCGGGGCGGGGGTGGGGAGGGCGACCCTGGGCGTCCATAAAGTGAATCCACTTCGAGGGTGTCCGGGGAACAATGGAAAGGTGAATGCCCCAACGTCCCACGCATGAAAATCAGGGACTGTCGCGGTCACTGCAGCTCCTGGGCTGGATCAAAGTTCACTCATGCAGACAGCACGTGCAGGCTCGCTGGTCCGTGGCTGACGTCACCGAGTCTCCTCTCCCCCATGATATCCTGCTCCATTGCTAATGCAGTCACTACCAAAAGAACTGTGCCTGCGGGCTCCACTCGCTCCAGTATGGGATGAGGTTGTTGGCAGCGCGGACACGCACCGTGTAAGGGCCTTGGCTCTGCAGGATGGGGAAGGTGTATATGTTCTTCTGGCTCCCAGAGATTGTCACCTTTGCCAAGAAAAAAAAAAGTTAAACATGAGTGTTTGCACTGGCTGCGATGTGGGGTAGGGTTATGGTCTGGACCCACAACGTCTACCAAGGCCCCATGTACTGGAATTTGTGGGTTACTTGCAGAATGCACGTGTGGTTACAGGTGGGGCCTGGTCAGGAGTGGGTCATGCTGAGGGAAGGAGGACAGGTGTGGGGTAGATGGTAAACTAAGGCATGCTGTCGGTTGTGGGCATGTGACAGAGTCCCAGGAGTGTGACCTGGAGGGTCACTGGGAGGAACCCAGAAGTGCCCATCACTGTCATATGACCCAGAAGGACAGATGCTAGCTCCACCCTTCCTTGCTCACCTGGCATCCTATCGGACATGTCTGAACATGTCTCCCTCTCTCTGGGTCTCTGCCTTGGGCTTCCTCCACAGCCAGCCCCCATGAATGACCTGTGACCTACTGCATCTGTGACCTAAAATAAGTCTTTCCTTCCTTAAGTTTTAGATGCCAAGCTTTCTGTCCCACCAAGAAGAACGTAACTAAGACAGGATGCATAGAAAGCTGAAAGCCACGCTCTCCGTGCAGACATGAGAAACCACGGCTGAAAATGACATCGTGTGACACAGGTAAAGTGCCCTGGCTGGGCGTGTGGCTGCCACCTGTGACCCCAGCATGCCAGAGGCCACGGCTGAATCACCAGCTCAAAAGCCAACCTGGGCAAATTAAAGCCACTCTCAATATTAAAAACAAAAACAAAAACAAACAAACAAACAAAAAAAAAAAACCCATGTAATTGTTTTACTCCAGAACATCCCATGGGGATTTGAATCGACGTGTTTCATGGACTACTACACGTTGGGTCCTGCTCGGGAGCAGGGACTCAGGGACGGTGTTGCCTAGAGGGACAGGTTGTTTTCTGATTTCTGCTCCATCCCTCTGCATTCTGGCCTTGGTGACCTAAGTAGCTTTTGGGTGGCAAAGTGGTCACCATGCCCTGCCGCATGGCCAGACACCCATGGACGGTCTGAGACCTTCTGAACGTGGAGCCCAAAGAAACCTCTCTCCTCCTTGTGAGCGGTGGTCTACAGTATTGCATCTCAGCACTGACGTGGTGGGTAAGGCAGGAATCCGCACCAGACAAGTGGGAATCTTCCTGACTATGTGACCTGGAAGCCTTTTTGACACTGGCTTGTTGGAGCAGTTGGAGTTGTTTTGAGATCCTGGCTAGAAAAGCCTTTGAATGCTGTAGCCAGGCTTTGTGGAAGAGCCTAGAAAGAGCTTAGGAAACCAGAAATCTGATCAACAGGCTCGTCATGAAGGCCGGGCTCCAAGATTTCAGGGAACAAGGAAGATTTCATTGGCAGCTGCTCTACAAATTAGGCTTTTTGGTCTTTGGCTAAAGGTATGTTGGTCTTTCACCCACATCCTGCCCCTGCAGGTAGCTGTGACTAAGGATGGTTCACTACTTCCTGTGATGTGGGAAGATTCAAGGGGGCCGTTATCCAAAATGTTGCCTGGGTTCTCTTTGCTGCGTTTTTGGAGAAAGTAGTTCAGAAAAACGTGGAAAATACCTTTTATTCCCAGTGGTTCTGAAAAGAAATAGAATCTGCCTGACTGATGCTGGTTTTAAGAGTCATAGACTAATCTGGAGACTGGAGATTCAAAAGATCCATTGCTCAGGGACAGGGTCTCTTTGCTGCTTTTAGGTACATAGACACTCATAGTGAAGGATAGTAGACCCAATTGTGGGAAAAAAAAAACCCCCAAGATTTGACAGAAAGAAAGACCTGGAAAGATTCCAGAAAAAACAGCATGCCAGCTGAAGAGATTAGCATTGAAAATAAGTACTTTTGTACAGAAACATTGCAGAAATCAACAAGAAACCATCAAGACTTTCCCACCTCGAGCGATCAAGTGTAAAACACTTTACGGCAACAGGGGCACCGTGCAGGGCCACAGAAGAAGGGAAGCCCCATGGGGATCAACCGTGCACGAACTCAGGGGCCTCAGCAAGTGTGTCACAGGAGGCCAGCCTGGTGCTCAGGACAGGAGCGGACCTGGGCACCACACGGTGCTGATCACACAGGCAGCACAACGTAATATTTGGGGTCTTAGGATCCTCCACCCAATATCACTTCAACTAGTTGGAGGGCACAAGGACAGCAGGAGATGGACTGGCTGTGCAGCTCAACTGTAGCAGAGACCAGAGATGTAGAGACACCAGAGCCAAGGGAGAGCTGCTGAGGTAGTCCACACGCAGTGAGCAGAGTGACCCCAAGAGGAAGGAAGTTAAATTTGGATGACTGACGGTGGGGACGGACAGGATACGTTCTTGCCACAGCTCTCTTCCTAACTCTCTTCCTCCTAGTCCTCATAGGTTGAGTCACAGCCCTTCCAGAAACCCTTCCACCATTGCCACACTATGAACTGATTGAGATCTTTGAACCATGGGCTAGAATATAAACCTTCACTCCATTGAGCAGTGGCTGTTGGGTCGTAAGCCCTAGAGATCAGGTAGGTGGCATGGAGACATTTAAACTTGAGTTCAAACTTACCACTGAGGTTTGAATCCCAGCTCCATTGCTCTGGAACAGAAAGTTGAGACAAGATAACGGTTTTCATTTGTAATGAATTGTCAAGGGCCTTTAATGTACTCGCACATCTGGATTGATTGGGGGTTCTGGTGTAAAGATCATGAATTAAGGCCTTCTGCCACTGTTACCTGACCATACATGGAGTGACTGAGGCCTTTGAACTCTGGGCTAAATGATAAACGTTTTCTGGATTAAGCTGTAGGTATTGGTTCATCTGCCCTGCAGATGAGTAAGTGACCCAGACGGGGAGAATTAAGAGAACCGAGCTTGAGTTCCAATGACCAGTGGACGGTTACGGCCAAGTTCAAGGTCTTGGAAGAGAAAGGAAGATCAGAGTCATTGTTGTCATCTGTAAGGATGCTCATGGGAACTTTTGATGTACGCGCCCTTTGGGATGCGGCGCACATGGGGACCCCTAGCTCTGTGACCATTCACCAGTAGACTATCTCCATCCATCCCTAGAGACCCAACCAGAACAGGCGTGACCAACATGGTGCCCACCATTTAGTTTTTGGTTATGTGCTGTTGGCAACTCTCAATGGTATGATAAAATCTCTCAGAAAGAAAATGCTAAGATGTTAATGCAGCTCATGAATTAATCTTTTCTATTTTCAGTGATGCAAGACTGTTGCTTTCCTCTCAGAAAAAATAAATGAATGAAGACAACTTGGTTGTCCTTAACTTGGGCATAGACTCTTGGTGGAGACACAGAGGACCTGGACCTGGCCCACTAGGACATGGAAAGGTGACCATCACACGTCTTCCTTGCACACAGCTGAGGACAAAGGCAAACACATACGGGACGTCCACACGTCTACCTGGACTCAGAAGACATGAGGTGGGTCCCGTCTACCTCTTGCAAATTGCTTTGTCCCTTGAGTGGACATCACATTCCTCCCACCCAGTACTGAAGTGGGACGGCCAGTGTGACCCGGTGTCTCCGCCTTCATAACTACGAATCTTCCTCCATCCGCCACCCCGCGACACATTCTTGACTGCCCTCCAGCCCTCTAACGCTCTCCTAGGTTGTTCATCTACTGCCTTCTGCTCCCTTTGCCCTCTAGGGGGCAGCACGGTGCCTGCTCACCTGTTTGCTCTGGATTTGTAGCTGGTACGTGTACTCCACGTGAGACAATGTGGCCAGGGGGCCAGTCGGCTGCCACTCGACCGTACCGAAGGACTCGCTACGGCCCACACCGTAGATGTCTGGTGGGGACCTACTGCCTGACAGGTCAACGTACTCTGCAAAGACAGCCCAAGACACGGTGTGGGTGGGGATGGCGGGATCTGGTATTCAGGTGCTTCCAGGTGTGTGTGCTGAGTGGGTGTCTGCACATTCCCCTCCTGCACACAAATCACTCCAAAGTCCACGTCTTCCTGCCCCACGCCTCCGTCTACTGAACTTCCAACTGGCTCCACACCAGGGTGACACAAGCTAGACTGGATGCTCAGAACACAGGAGAGAGTCCAACCCAACCTGTCCCCCTTGTGAGCACGGCCATGGCAGTAGCTGCCCCTCCAGAGAGAGGGTCCACAGCAACCCTAAACAGGTTTAAGGTTCCTAAGGGGCTCCAGGACAGACGGGACAACATGGTGCACCCCCTTCTTACCGATATCATTGATTGTCAAAATCGTATCAAAGAACTGGATCTTGGTGCTCTGGCTGGTCCCATTGATCAGAAAGTAGTTTTGGAACTGCAACCTCCAGTGGTCATAGAAGTGGCACCCGGTGTGTGTCCCTGAGTCGGATATGTACTGAGGACACTCCACTTGTAGGTTTCTGTGGTGAGATTCCAAAAAGTTCCCGCATAAACTCAGGGAAAGGAAGCATTGGGCATGAGAACAACTGTGCCCGCCCTGATGGCCGACTGGGATATTTAGAGACAAGGGGAATTTGAAATTTGAGCCTAGCCCAGGACCCTTAGCAACTTAATGAGACTGTGTTTTAAAATTTAAAAAAAGAGAGAAGCTGGAGATGTCAATCAGTCAAGGCCACCCTTCCCATCCCACCTTCCCTCGCACATTTCTGCCACCCTCGTGGTGGTGCAGATGTGGCAAAGCACTCACTTTTCACGGTCTAGAAGGAACAGAAAGTACTGGATGTCCTCAGGTGCCGTGGGCCCTTTCTCCCAAGTGCAGGTCATGTAGGTGTTATCGAAGAAAACACAGGTTAAATTTGTGGCTGCGGTGCCCTCCAAACCTGTGACGGAAGAGCTTAGTCATCCAGGACATCTGGGAGCGCCCGTCGTGACTAACGGAAGGGGCAGAACAAGGGTCCCGCCGCTTGCTCCACGGCGCCTACCTGTGTTGGAGTAGATCAGCTGCTCGCGGACCTCCTTGTGGTGCAGGTTGGCGCGCACCTCCAGCTGGACACCGCGGTGGAGCGGGGTGGGGTCGAAGCGGCACTGACATTCTCCGATCTTCGGCTGAGATGTTGTGGTCACACCGTCAGTCAGCAGGTAGACGTCTCCCTCCGCATCCCCTCAGGCTGAGCTCTCACTAGGACCCTCTGACTCCCCCTCCTCACTTTCCTTGGTAAAATTCCCCCAATTCACCCCTCAAAGACCCCCAAGTGGACTCTGCTGGAGCCCCTTTTTCAGTGGAAAACACCAATCTCTCACTGTGATTAGCGTGACTGAGGAAGTCAGTTGTGGTGGTGGGCAGAAGCCTGTCATCCCGGCACTGTGGGAGGCTGAGGCAGGAGAAGGCCAATGTCCAGCCCAGCCTGGGCCGCTGAACGACTTGGAGGGGCCATGCCTCAACAACTCAAATAAACCAGGACCGGGGCTCTAGCTTGGTGTGACAGGTGGGCCTGTGTTTGATGGTGGCCGCCTAGCACAGCCTCCACCAAGAGAAAGACGAGGGAAAGGTGAAAGAAACCAAAAAGAAAGATAAGAACGAAAGAGACAGAGAGAGACAGAGAGAGAGAAAGAGAGAGAGGGATGGACACAGCCTGGGCATATTTTCTTCTCTGCATCCCCCTTACTCTTGGGTGCTGGGCATGGACATCAGGGCCCCAGCCCCAGGCATACCAGCGCCAGAGTTGATTTATCCCCAGGAAACAAGACACATCTGAAGTTGGTGGCGTCCCTCGGGCAGACCCACGACAGCAACATGGTATCCGGGTTGAATGTCAGGTTGAATACAGGGTCCTCGTGCCAGAAGAGAGGCAGACCTGGAAAATAGAGCCCTTCTGTTCTCTTCTGCCTTGACTTTGACTGCTCCCACCATATAACAACAGCCTGCCTGAGGTCAGAGAGGTCAGAGCTGGGGACAGCAGCCCCTGAAATTGTCCCCTCCTCCAGAAACTCCCCAACCCTTGCCCATCCCTCTTCCCAACCTGGGGTCCATGGGGAAAGCACTCGGGAAGGCTCTCCCCGGTGCAGAAGGGAAGCCACTTAATCTCTCCTGTGGCCCAGCACTCTGTGTGGGAGGCTGGAGCAGGAGTGTTCCAAGTGGGGCCTAGCCAGGGAAATAATGTGGCACCTTGGTGTAGAGCTGTCTAAAAAGGAAAATTAAGAAAGTGGGCTGGGAGTGAAGGACTGTGTAGACCCCTGAGCCAGATCCACAGGGCTAACCCTGGATCCAACATCAGGTGGGACGTCCCGGAGGGTAGGAGCAGGACTTCTGGCACGTTTCCATCACAGATCTCCCCCTAGGGAACGCCTACACACCTGCGGGAAGGCCACTCCTGGTTCCTCTGTCTGCAGAGGGGTCTGAGGACCAGCGTCCTCCCGGGGACTCAGGACAGAGGCTGGCTGCAGCTTCCCTCCCTGGACACCTCTCTGCCTCTTCCTGAGCATGGACTCCAGCCCGACTCAGCCTCCTACTCCTGGGACACCTCTGGACGACTTTCCCACATGACCCACGTCCACTCCCCACAAGGGAAAAGGCAGCAGTTGTGACTGGCCTGTGCACACAGCCGTGTATGCACGTGACCGCAATACACATACCAGGATCTGTCCCTGGGAACCCCAAGCCAGGGACAAGAATGCCGGGCATTCCTGGTGAACCAGCTGACCAGCAGCACACGTCAGCCTGGTGGGCGACATCCTCCCCTCTGTGGTGCCCGGCCACCAACCCCACCGGGACCCTCTGCTTCCTACTGCAGAGAGTCGCCGTTGACAAGGCAGTTTCTGCTCAGGTCCCGGCTGTTGGTCTGGGGTGGAGGAAGGGAAGGTTCCCGGGGCACAGGCCAAACGCCCTCAGGGGCGCCCAGCCTCGGGAGGGGGCTGTGTCCTAACAGACACAGTGGGCGCTAAGCATCTCATGGAAATAGTGACCTAGTCAGATCCTGACTCTAAAGGAGGAATTCTAGCACTGAACTGGGAATAGAGGGAAAGTTATCATGGAGCCTCTTCGTGGGCTGTGCGAGATTTTAGTGGAACCCGACTTTGGGTCTCAGTGAGCTACCAAGGTAGATAAGTCTGACCCACGGAAGTGTGGTGTGCCCCTAACACCCAACAGGTAGATGTGGGAGATCCTGCCAGGCCCTGGAGCCTCCTAGGCATGGCTGGTCTAGACCAACAAAGCCGCAGCTGTAGTGTCACCCTGGAAGATTCGTCACCCAAAGCGCCATTATGTTGAGAAGGCCCCAAGGGCAGCTGGAGTTTCTGTCTCATCGCCGGGAAGGCAGAAGTCACCAGTCTGCTTTGTGTGGGCCCATGTCATCCCCCGTGTCCATCAGCTGTGCCTACCGAATTCCACGGGCTTGCTCCAGGCACCCAGCCACCCCTTCTTGGGGTTCAGACCCCTGACCCGCACTGTGTAAGGGCTGGGGGAATCTTGGTAGAAGGAATAGTTGGTCCCGAAGCTTTCTGGGACATCAGTCTGTGGGGGAAAGCGGAAAGTTAGTCACGGGGGCTTTGATCAATGCAGTGATTTCAGGTGCTCTTGGGATGTGAGAGTCACATGTGCCAGGGAGGATCACTGACGGGTCACCTGAAGCCACAAAGTCTCACGAGGGCTTCCCGTCCCTGCCTCTGCTTCCCAGCCAGGATGGCATGGACAAGCTTCTCTCTGGCACGGACCCCTGCCATGACCTTCCACGCTTGCCCGTAGCTTAGGAATGGGCTGTGACCTCCTGAAACTCTGAGCCCACATAAATCTCTCTGCCTTTGTAATGCTGTTGTGGTTTAGAAACCGGGCTTAACACTAGGCTGTGGGAGACATTTGGAAAGGAGATGCCACCTAGAGAAGCCACAGCCACTCTGTGAATTCAACCCAAGAATGAAGCTATCTCATTAAAGACAGGCATCATGGGAGCTTCTGGCGGGAACTCAATCACAGAAGGCTGGTAGGGAAGCAGATGGAAAAAGTGAATGATCAAAGTTTATCATTTGGAAAGGACAATTCCAGGAATAGATGTGGAAACTGTCCTTGTCAGTGTTTTTCTTTCTTTTTCTTTTGGAACCAAATATGTTAATATATTACCAAAGACCCAGGACTTTCCCAGAATCAGAGATTGAGGACAGTGGACGACTTCGTCTGGTGGAAGACATTTCCAGGCAGCTTAACATCCAGCCTGTTGCTGGGTTCTCTGTGCTGCTCTCTGAGAGATCTACACTAAACACCAAGAGAAAATACTTAGGGCAGATTATGTTTTAAAATTTTTTAACTCTCCTGGAAAGAAAGATCCTGAGGCTTCACCTGAAACCTACATTAAGGGCAGCAGAGTAATTAACATGGTCGACACAATGTCCAAGAAGTCCAGTTTTTGTGCTACAACATAGGCGCCATTGGCCACTTTTAGCCAGATCGACAGACACATTCAAGATAAAAATTGGTCTAGTAAACCAATGTGAAACCTCCAGTTTACCAGGAAGAAAGCACCCACAGGGTTTCAACACAAAAGTGCCTGGTTGTTGTGGACACCGGGCCATGATGCGATGTGCAGCTGTACCACGCCCATCTGTGATGGCCAACCAGGCGTACGTGGGCTGCGTGTGTCCTGTGCACCTTAAGCTGAGGTCAACCTTTCTTCTCTTACACTGTGATTGTTGGGTACTTTGTCCCAGGGACCAGGAGGAAGCGGAGGGACTGCCTACCATGATGACTGAGCTGACTTCAAACTTACCAATGAATTCCCAGCGTCAGATTCACTGGCCTAGAAGGCAAAAAAACAAATAAACGTGAGTCTCTCTTTTTCATTAGTAAAGATTTTCACAGAATCATTTAAAAACCTTGCTGCTGTTGGATGTGTGTAGGGGTAGGAGACAGTGCAGTACGTGGCCAGTGGAATCCAGACCAGTTTCCATCCATCTTTCCCTAAAGACAGTTGAGAAGAGGCTAGTTCCGTGGGCGTCCCACTGTAATGGGATTTTGTACTTTATTTGTATAAATTTTATGATGAAAACTTGTGAACACAAAGTGTTAAAACTAATCTAGCTGTGGTGATGCATTCCTGCCACGGCAGACAGAGTTGGGAGGGTCTCAGGGGGTTCTGGATTATAGAATGAAACTGTGTCTCAAAAAAATTTTTGATAAAAACCTCTTATGCAATACTTGAGGTATATTATATATTCTCTACGTGTCCTGTGGACATTTTCTTTACTCAAAATGAATAAATAAGTACGTATATAAACAAACCAGCACGAACACAAGGAGCCTTCCCAAGTGTTCATGAGCAGCTGGCCTAGAGAGATGAGGACATGGAAACCGGCCCAAGAGAACATGAAAAGGCCCTGGACACACCTCTGCAGGTGAGCACAGCTGGTGACACACGCACGGTCCCTCCCCTCCCTCCCTGGCCCTGGTAACTTGAATTGAGCTCCTCTGTCCTCTCCTACATCTCTCTTCGGTACCCAGGACCCATTCCTGGTGGCCCTGGAGACCCATGTTTCCATGGCAACCTCATCCCCTCCCCGGAACACATCATCCTGAGGACCTTGTGTGTGTCCTCCTCTCCCACAGCAGACCCTCCTTCCCTTCCAATCCCGCATGTCCCATGGCCCTGGGCCGTGTCCAATGGTAGCGCATGTGCGTGTCCTCTCTACAGCTTCTTTGTGGACCAGGGCCACTGCCTACTCACCTCCAGCTTCTGGATGTCCAGCTGGTACCTGAAATCCTCCGGGTTCATGGGTCCCAGCGTCTGGGGCTGTTCCCAACTTATGTGGCAAAAGGACTCCTGGCAGTGCACGGTGACTCTCTCGGGAGCTCTGATGCCCTCTGTAGTGACAGCGCAGGACACACGAGTTAGAGAGGACCCACCCACCCGCAGCAGTACCAGGCAGGGAAGGGAAGCCAACCTCGGTCTGCCTGGCATGGAATCAGAGCCACCAACAGCAACAGGTGACAACTAGGGGCACTGCCAGGGATGACCAGCCTTGAGACCATAACCCAGAAGCTGAAGGTGTGAACAAGACGGCAGAGGGGGTGGAGGAGTCCCGGGAAAGGAACAGGGGAGTAAAAGAGGCGGGAGAGAGAAGGCTGGAGAATCCTGAGTGTGAACAAGCCCTGAGCACCAGGACGGGGACAGGGACCAGGACGGGAGGCTCTACGGCCACCAGGGACAGGGCGTCAGACAGAGACGTAAAGGAAACAGAGAGGAAGGAAGAGACTGAGAACAGAGAGAGAGAAGGGAAGAAAGGCAGGAGTAAAGCAGGGGGAAGGACAAAGGGGGAAAGAAGGAAAGGGGGAGCCGTGGGAGGGGATCAGGGGTGAGGAAATCCGGGAAGAAGGACGGACGGGATGGAGAGAAAAAGGAGAGAAAGACGGTGGACAGAA
>PVKB01007687.1:0-29551 GCA_004027205.1 Ctenodactylus gundi
AAGCAGCCTACCTCAGGTAAGAAACAGCCCAGATCCCAAAGGCATCCATATCATGAGTTCATTCAAAAGGAGATGGGCCTCATATTTCCTGATACATGGAAGTACTTTCTTCCCACTTTTGTGCTTTAATCTCCACACCTGCTCTTTCTCCATTTCTGCTTGTCCACACTATTTTAAAATTTCCTAATAAATACAAAATACAAAACTATCATCGAGAGTTTCCTTTTGTCTTTATTTGGCGTGATCATCTTACCTCTCAAAAAATCCCCGTCCTTGAAGGCCTCTGGCTGATGGCAGCGGTGCCAGAGCTGGTCCAAAGCCCCAAGGATGGCCCTGCCGCCTGGTGCTCTTCCGGGAGCCCAGCACGTGCACTGTTCGAAGCTCTGACTCTCTTCCATCCGAGTGGGAGTTTCGATTACAGTCGGCATCCCCACGTGCGTTACAAATCCCTTTCTATTCACAAAAAAAAAAAAAAATCAAAGACAGTGTCAGAGACCCCTTGATTAACAGTCTCTGGTTGTGAAAAATGACCCCACTGGCTTGAGATTTCCATCCACGGAGGTCTTTACTCTTAATCTGCAGCAAGAGCCTCGGTGCAGATCCTACTTTGTCTTGAGCACTTGGCCCTAGAGATGTAGCTGGCTGTGCACATTTAAACCTTGACATCATTTCTTTAGCTCATCCATCTCCCTAAAGCACTCAGTGTGTACTCATGAAAAGTACTCAGTGGACATGGGGCAGATCTGAGTTCTCCTGCTTCTCTTAACAGCTGTGACTCTTCACTGCATACTTTTCAGAAAAGTACTGATGCTTTTGTCTAAAATCAGTCTCACTATCATGAGAAAATTGCTAAGATTTGGAGTTCTTTCAAACTCACTTAAGATATTACATAATAACTTAGAGTTCATTTACATTTTTGCTCATATTTTCTCTATCTTTTTGGCTGATGAGGCTAGAGAAACCTTGAGTGGTCCTCTACTCTATGTTCTTTTGCTAGATAGGGGAGGAATTCTTAAGATTCTATCGGGGTAGGATCCGTTTCTTTTATATCTAAGAGGAAAGTAGACCTTAGTTACCCTTCAGTAATGGCCTTCTGTCACGGTGATGGTACACATGGAAAGATAAGCGATATTTTATGGTTCACATCATGAGTAATTTTGGAAACATTGGGTTTTGAGAAGAGACCTTACTATCTGTTTACCAATGATGAGAGACTGTCAGATACAAAGGCAGGTCTGGTACCAGGGCCAGTTCTCCCACATAGCACATTACGCCATGGAGTCACTCTGGGTGCAACAGAGTACACAAAAAGCATGCCTGGGCCAAGGGTGATAGCTGCCATGACATTCTTACCAGGGGTGGGCATAGTTTTCCCAGCAGCATCCACGATGGCTTTGTAGACATTTCACTTTGTGTTCTTTATAAGCTTCCTAGTATCTGTCTTCTGTGTCATTCAGCAAAATGGCGAAAGTGGTATGGCACAAAGCACTTCAGGCCGGAGGTCATGTGACCTCGTGGCAAGGCTGCAATGTGAAGGCCAGCCAGCATTGCTGTGCAGTGGGCATCCCGACATCCCAGCGTCTTCCTGCACCTCCCTCTGGGCCTGTTGGAGTCCTAATTTCCTCTGCATACAGGGACTTTGAACACATTGTATAGGGATAGGACCTACCTTTATCTTAACTTAAATGCCCCTTTAAAGATACTATCTACAAATAACAGTCAATTCTGTGGTATTAGGAATTATGACTTCAGTACATAAACTGTTCAGCCTGTAATGAAAGAATGAAAAACATAGAAATCTTCTGTGCTTTGTTCTTTATTAACATCATTTTTATGGTGACTTATGTTCAGTCTCATATGCCTTTTCCTTTTGTTTCTAGTAACTACTACAGATTTTCACTTATCTCTTTTTCTATACCATATTTATCTTAGTCACATTTTGTCTCTGTGAGTCAATACCCAGCACACACAACTTACGGGAGGAAAGATTTATTTTACCTCACAGTTTCAGAACATCTCATTCTATTCACAGGTAGTTGGCTGGGAGGGAAATGGTAGCATCAAATGACAGGGCTTGGGCCAGGTCCAAGCTGGAGCCAGAGCAGGAGCTGGTGCTCCAGGGACAGAGATCCTAACAGCATGGCAGAACAGAGCCACATCTGGGAGGAAGGGTGGAACCAGCACACACAGACACCCCTCCAAGTCAAGCCCCAAGAATCCGCCCCTTCCAGACAGACCCCATCTCCCAACACTACATGGTAGCCATAGGCACGTAAGGTTTGGCGGGAACGCTCCAGATTAAAACCACAATATTCTTTCCTACTGAGCAAGAGGAATTGTGTCTGGGTACCCCCTAGAGGATGCAGCACCATGCTTGGCAAATGCCTGCTCATTTAGTGGCTGGGTTGCTCTGGCTTGTAAACCTTGAGCATCCCTGCCTGGAAGCCAGGTAATACAACTGGAATAAGGTTAGTTCCTGACTCAAGTTCCTTCCTTGCTGTCTCCTCACTGAAGTCTAGCAACAATAAAGGTACCAGGAAAGCCGCCTAGTGCCTTTTGCTTGTGAACTCCACCCTGACCACGTGAGCAAGCCTTTGGGTCTCTCACTCCTCACCTGGGCGGCTGAGGTCTCTCCTTTATTATTCCCACTTGTGTGACCCCCTTTTGGCACACAGTGACTCTATCTCTCCAGAACCCATGAGTAATAAACTGCTTACTTCTCTAGTCCTTTCCTCTGTCACATCCTTTCAGCATACTTGATACCTCTTTAAAAACACACAGTGCCTGCACTCAGCTTCCTGTTTTTCTTGCAGATCCGTGTCAACACTGAGTTGTAACACTCAACCAGCTTCCACCACCCACAGCTTCTATTTGTATCGCATATTTCCAAGGAACAGGACAGAGAGAGAACAGCCTAACAAGGAAAGAGTCTTAGACCCTAGGAGGGGTAGCATGTCCCAGAATTCTGCTGGTCAACATTGCCATATGGAAACAGTGTCTCAAAAGGGCCTCAGTGAGAAGACACTGCCTTTGAGGGGTAAGAATGAAGTCAGGTTCCTATCCTGGTCCCACCCTCCTGGCTGAGGAAAGCCCCCATGGGAAGGACAGGTCTGAGGGTAGGTATAGAATGGGAGGAGAAGGTTGGGATCAGACAGATCCCATCTGGTCTGTGAAGGTCGCTCTTGTCTGCTCCTAAAATCCTTCTCTACTACATGTTGACCTTGATGGTCACGACGACACTGCTGACATTGCCCCTGACGCAGTGTCAAGGCACAAGAAGTGCTGCAAGACCTGAGGCTGACTCTGACGTCACCCTCAGGAGCAATGTCAGCAGTGACGTCATGATCAGCTAGAGGCTGAGGGCACTAAGTGGCTTTGGGTAGTCTGAGGGCACCAAAGGCTCAGGGCACATGTGTGAAAGGAAAGAAAGATCCAGATGGACGCCTAGCCACCTGTTGCTTTGTGTTCTGGAGGCTCATTTACACCATGTCTTAAGCCCTGTCTCCTGGCTGCCAACAGGGAAGGAGAGACAGCTCACTTTCCATGGTCTCCTCTTTATAACAGAGGCCACGATTAAGCCTGTGCTTCCTTAGATTATGCCACTCCCGTGGGTCACGTTAGCCTCTTCAAGCTCCTAATCTGTGCCTGGCGGTGAAATGACAAGTAAATCCTCAAGTGGGTTCTTTGGAGATGGTACAAGCACAACATCTTGGAATCACATCCAAGGAGTTTGGCTTCTCTCGGCACTGGTCTCATGTGGAACTCAGCAGGGGACCCCTCCCCTCACCTCTTTTATTCTCTCTTTGCTGCCAGATCAACCTCAATGGTTCTGGAATACTCAGCAAAAAAAAAGGGTCAAAGAGCTTATGGGACATAGCAGAAAGGGTGTTTAGAACCCATTTTATTGAATGTGCAGATATCCCCAAGAGGTGATTATGCTTGTTTTGATTCTAATGTAGACCTTACATCACAACTAAGGCAGATTCCGTTATTTGGAGGGGCTGTTGGATGGGGCTGTGGCCTACACTGGTTGTCCATTTCTGGGCAGATGAGCCACAGGACAGAGAGACTTTGTACTGAGCAAAGCTTGGCAGAACACACAGCAAGGACCACAGAGCTAAGGCACAAGAAGTGCTGCGAGACCTGAGGCTGACTCTCACATCACCTTCAGAGCAACGTCAGCAACGACGTCGTGACCATCAAGGTCAACATGTAGTAGAGAAGGAGTACACAAGAGTGACCTTCACAGACCAGAAGCCTGGAAATTGACCATGCTTCTATGTGGTGACAGGATGATTTGGAGGCTGGTGACATCTGTGAATCAGATTTTGGTCGCTAGATCGCTACCATGTGAGGACCTTGGGGAGCGTTTTGGCTTCTGATATTGATGTGCAGCGTTGAGGATGTGTCTCTCTGCCTTCCTTTCTTGGTAACACCCAATGCATTAATCATCTGCTACTGCAAATTGTTCAACTCATTTGTATTTACTTTTCCCTATGGACATTTTTAAAAATGGAAAGAATGAGAGATGGCTTCTTGAGGTTGATTTGGTATAATTTATTAATATAAGGTATTATGTACACAGACCTACTAACGAAACAGTAAAAACGGGACATAAAGGCAAAGAAGCATTTTCGATGTTATCTCTCTTGATGGCATTTTGTCAAGATATTTGATAATTAACAGAGAAGATTTCACATGTAGTACTGTGGCCAGAGATTAAGTAGCCACAGGATCACAAAACCTGCAGAAATGTGAGATTGCTGTGGCTGGTGTAGACTCAGGTAATGCTTGTGACCTAGGGGCCAGAGAAAAACAGAAAAATAAAACTTACATACAGCAGTTACTTGCTGATCTGCCCAGGAACGAGGGCCAGGAGGCCACCTAGGAGCAGCACTGCCTCTTGTGGCCACATTTCTGCTGGCAGCAGCCCTTCCCACAGCCACAGCCACAGGAGTGACAACAGGTGCAGCAGTAGCAACAACTGCCACAGCCACAGCTGCCACAGCCACAACCACCACAAACACAGCCACAGCCACAGCAGCCACAGCAGCCACCACAGTTAACCCGGTAGCATCAGCAGATAGTGCACCTGTTGCAGCTGTCACAGCCTCCACAGCCACCGCAGCCACCGCAGCCACCGCAGCTTCCACAGCCACTGAAACCTACGGTGTCAGTAGAGAGGACTCAGGTGAAGTGAGGAGGGAGGACTCAGGAGGGGAGAGAGAGGTGGGATGCCTCCTTCTGTTGGTTCCCTAACCTGACAGCTCTGCCCTGGAGTCTGTGCCACTTCCTGTTGTTGCTATTCAAATATCAACCGCAGAGTCTCCCGTGGCCTGCTGTGCACTTCCTTTGTGGATACAAGGACTTGATAAACTTGCTCAGTTCGGCTTTTACTTTTCTTTTTAGAGCTATCCCTAAAGAGAAGGATTTTTTTTTCTTTCCTTTTTGGTAATTGTGGAAGAAGCATCCTGCTTATCAGGGGCAGTTAAGCAAACATTTGTAGTGTCATGTCAAGCGACAGAAGCATATGCATGCCAAGCAGAACATTCCCAAGCTTCTGGCAAAGCACAAGGACATATATGCTGTCCTCAGCCCGTCTCATAAGATGGACAACCTTGAACTTGCGTTCCTGACCATTTTCTAGTGCTTGTGTGACCCACACATCCCTGATCCTAAGACCCAAACCAGTATAGAAACTGCTTGCAGGTGCGTGCTTATCCTTTTTGCTGTTCTGATATTTGAGAACACACATTCCATCCCTTTTTCCATCACAACGTCCCCTGCCATGTGAGGCTGAGCATCTCACCAGGTGCCAACACCTCACCCTTGGATCCTACAATCTCCACAACTTCTGTGAGAAAAAGCATCTCTGTTTCTTACAAATGACCCAGTCATCAGCTCCCCTGGTTCTCAGGCCTTCTTACTCGCATTGGTTTATATCCTTGGCTTCCCCGGATCTCCAGGTTTCAGAGGGCAGGTCAGGGGATCTCTCAGCCACCATTACTGGAAGAATCCATCCTCATAGTAAATCTCCCCTTGTTTATACGTGTGCCCTACTGGCTTTGTTTCTCTGAAGAATATTGACCACAACCTGGAATCGTGTTTAAAATCTCGATTTTAAACACTGGGTTTTCATCATGTAATTTTTTTAGCTTTTGTAGAAGAAGCCTTAGAGATAACTTTTTTTTAAAGATGCTACATTTTATTTCAAAAGAGAAAGGCAATACAGCAACCCGGTATCAAAGAACGCTTAATCACTTGCAAGCTGTCACTAGTCGTTATGTTCTGATTTCATATGCTGCCTCATGTGAAATAATTAATTTCTGGTTGATGCTTAGTTTCCAAAACTTTGGGATATCATAATTTTCTTTAAATGTTCAGTAGCTTTTCCTCTTTGTTTCAGTACAATTAAAAAGCTTAAATAACTACACTGGAAAACACATCACAACAGAGCATTTCCTCCATAGTAATATCTTACAGACATTTCTTCACAACCCGCTAATCTCCAGGATTTGTCTGTTTTTATCTAAAAGGATCGGTAAACTTCTTCTCTTGTGTTTCTTAATACTTTTCCATCAGTTAAGTCAGGGAGAGAACACAGTCTTCAATTTAGCCAACGGTTGTTGAAGTGTCCTTTTAGAAAACAGCTGTACCAGGAGGGCAATGTGAGAACATGGAAAGGTGGATCCTCTTGCTCTGGTAAGGAGTGTGCGTAAGGTCACTCCAAGGGAAGTAGCTGGGACAAGAACCAGAATAGTCCCACAGCTGCCTTTCTCAGTTGTATGCAGGAATAATGAGCCAATTCTTAATATTTGTGGGAGAAGGTGAGGTGGGAAGACTGCGACAGGGTCTGTCACAGAAGAGGCTTTGCATGTGAGAACTGCAGGGAAGAGTGGAGACAGGGCAGTATAAAGGGCAGTTATGGGCAGCAGCTATTCCGGGAGCACTGAGTGGGCCTTGAAGAGCAGGCCCCGAGGAGGGTCCCTGAAGGCTGTGACCAGTCAGAACCACACCTGGAGACCAACGTGGCATCAGGGTACAGGAGCACTGAGTGGGCCTTGAAGAGCAGGCCCCGAGGAGGGTCCCTGAAGGCTGTGACCAGTCAGAACCACACCTGGAGACCAACGTGGCATCAGGGTACAGGAGCACTGAGTGGACCTTGAAGAGCAGGCCCCGAGGAGGGTCCCTGAAGGCTGTGACCAGTCAGAACCACACCTGGAGACCAACGTGGCATCAGGGTACAGATCCATGGCTCCATGCTGGAGAAGCATTGGAGGCTTAAGTAGGTGGGAATGACGATTTATGCTTCAGAACGGTAACTGACAACAGAACCAGGACATGGAAGGTGAGGCTTAAAATAGGAACCTGTTTAAAGGCTTTTGTAATGCTTTCACCAGGCAGCCTGGTGGTCTGTGGGCCACAGGCTGTGTATGAGAAAGGGAAAGAGGGCTAGGTTAGACATGTACATTTTTCTAGATATGTATCATTGCTGGGAAGAAAAGGTCATGTAGTAGTAACAGTCATTTTTTGTACATGCCATTTAGTTACCTCATAATTGGTCAATGAACACTTAATATTTTGATTGGTTAGTTGACGAGTTGAGTCTTCTATTATTATGTAGTGCTAGAGAGTCCTCTCACCTCCTTCAAAGCCTGTGTCCCCCCTCAATCTGGGAGTCCTCAACAGGGCTCAGTGTGCTCAAAACCCAGCACTCTCGGCTGCCCTGGGGAGTGACCTTCATATTTTCATCTTTCCACCCTGTTTGGTTTCCCAGAGCCAACAGGGATGAACTCTGAGGCCTCAGACATTGGAGCAAGTGTGAAGATTAATGGTCAATGCCATCTCCTGCAGGTACTGGTCAAAGGCCAACACCAAAATATGTCATGAAGGAGCTCACCACTGCCACCGGCCACCACACTGTTGGTGGCTAACACCCTTGTCATGTCTATGCTGATGCCATCTTGCCCTGATGTTTCTCTCCTGCATGGAGCAAATGTCCTTTCTCTGTTTTGTGCCACATTCTGTTAAATAGTCCCAAAATACTCCCCTTTCACTTTCCATATCTCACAGTTAATTTTTGTAATTGCTTTTTCTGCATATGTCCCAGGCACAAGCCTACAGTGGGATACAAGAGTCATGGGGTCACCATACACACCTGTCATGTATCCTGTACTGTTCATGAAAAATATATGTAGTGATAATAATATGTATGCTATTTTAAAATGTCTTTAAGTAGATGAAAACTCTAGAACTGGAGCATTGCTATGGAGTCAAATTTCATTGTTTGCCTTCTTTCTTTAAAATGACTTTGATTTTGTTTTTGGTAAGATGTCCCCTAACACTAATCTCAAGAGCTAGGTCCTCTTCTCCATGTTGCCAAACCAGACACATTAAATCCCCAAACCAGGGTAATTTGAACAAAACCAGAGACAGTCACTCCTGGAGTGTAACAGATATTATAGAAGTAGAACTGATGCAAATTTGGCATTACCCATAACAGCTTTTCAGGTAATCTATTTTAACAAACCAGTGAACATTATATCTAGTGCCTACATCTCACTATTGCCTGCTCTTTTCATAACAATTCCCCAGAAAATGAGGTTAAGCTTTATGCTTCTATGTGCAGTTCATGTGTTCAAAGAATATTTGTGGAAAAAAAGAATCAAAAATTGCGTGATTGGGTTCGCCACTATCCAAGCCATCTCCCAAACCAGGTCTTCAGATGATGAAAAAGGCTGATGAAGAAGATGATGAAAGTTGCCATGTAGAGGCTCTGTTTCTGATTGGAATAATAAAGAATTCATTAGCAACAAATGTGTTTCTTGATATTTCTAGAGAAAATTGAATTGAATTATTTGTTTTCATCTTGAGTATTGTATTTTTCCATATTCTGGGAGTTAATAGTTAAAATAACTCTTTCATTTGAAAATACTCTGTTTCTCCTTCTCTATTATAGAACTAGAACTGATGAAAATTTTAGGTTACTCATAACAGCTTTCCAAGACTCTGTATACCAACTGATATGATGTTCTAAAGGACAGGCGTCAGTGGATGTGACAAAAGGATGGACATTAGGGACTTCTCACAGAACCAAAGAAAAGATGAAAAGAATGAGGTCAGTTCAGGTCAATATGTGGATAAACAATCCCAACCACCAATCAAGTGCCTTGTAAAAACCAACCTCCAATGAAGCACCTTGTAAAAATAAGATACATTCCAACATGAAGCATGGCACAAACGTGTAAACATGTCAGCTAAAAATAACAAAATATTGCATTCAAAATACATAGAGGATGATACACCTATCTACCAACTTTCTGCTTATCACTCTATTATGAAAGATAAACATGCCAGAAACAAATATCAATGCAAATCAACAAGCATTTGTTAAGCTCTTGTTATGTGCAATGCCTTTTGGATGAAACAAAGAAATGTAGGCACAAATTATTCCAAACTAATAAGAGATATGAGAACAAATAATTGGGAAAATAAGAAAGGAAAGATACAGGTTATAGTCTAATAAAAGAAAAGTTGTCCCGAGTAGCAGCTGGTGAAGTTCTGGGTGAATATTAAGACCTACAAGAGAAGTGACAAATTACTCCCATTTATATGGTAAAGACAGATGACTTTACCAAGGCCAGCCTGTCTATGTAGTGAGTTCAGGACCATCCTGGACCACAGAGGAAGATTTTGTCTCGAAAAAGAAAGAAAGAGAGAAAGAAAGAAAGAAAGAAAGAAAGAAAGAAAGAAAGAGAGGAAGAAAGAAAGGAAGGGAAAAGAATTGAGGAGTGGGGAGCTAAGATGGGTCATGAGTTGCATAATACTATACTTGGATAGGGGAAGAGGAAGGAGAAGCTAAAGGTACAGGATGTAATCTCAGATCAGCCTACATGAATTCATCTTCTACCCCCATAAAGATGTGATTTTTCTATACCTTAATTCCCTGATAACCATGTCAGGAGATTATTGTGAAATGTGCATGCAATAACTCATCTGAAACAGAATAGAACTTGGGACATCAATAAATGTTAGCTATTTATTATTTTAAGGTAGGCCGTACACTGTAGGAAAACAAAAAAAAGAAAAAAGAAAAAATCAGTTTGCCTATAGAAGACATTTTATTTAAGAGATTTAGTGGATATTGAAGCTGGGAATAAAATCTGAAACTGATCATGAACTCAAAGCTTTGATGGTTCTTTTGCAAGAGAAATAATATAGTACAATAAAAAACGGTGCTTCAGGAAGATATATGTGGCAGCAGCTTATAGAAAAAAGTAAAGAGGAAAACTCTAGAATGGGCAAGTTAGATGGGGGTCATATGTAGGAAATTGTGTCCGCATTCAAATTCTCAAACACATTATTAAAATTTTTGTTGATAATACATTACCCTAAAAAAAACCAATAAAGATAATTCTCCAAAGCAAGCACAGCTGACAACAGAAACACAACTTGAACATATTTCTTGCTACTCCCAAATGATAGAACAGCTGAACCATTTTCTGTACACCTCTGTGCCAGGTGCCGTGATCAGCACTGGGCTTGGATGGGAGTAAGGAAAGTGGCTGAGACAGGGTTTCTGCTCATGAGCTTTGGTCACCTGGTAGGTGAACAGAAATCAATTAGACGCTTTGAGTCCAGTGCCTAAGGAGTTTATGTGAGGGAGCCATGGTCATGGGGGACAGAAGTTGCAAGGCTCTACATCTAGAGGGAGGTGAGATTGGAGCTAAACCCCTGAAAAGAGTCCCCCCACTAACCCTCTCCCAACGCTCAAGTGCCCCATGGCCCCACCAAGATCAAGTTCTCTTAGTACAGAACTACTAGAAAAGTCACTGCTGTAGTACATTTTCTCATTCTATAATGCTTAAGCCCTTTCTGACTCTGCATCAACATTGTTAAGGTTTTATGATGTTCTAGGCAGGATTCAAAATATTTTAACATATATCATTTGAGCTTGGTCTCAAAATAACAGTCCAAAGAATATACTATTAATACTTCCACTGTATAAGAGAAAGTAAGAGACTGGAACATTAACAGCTCAAGATCAAAAAGAAATTGAAAACTCAAAAAACAAAAAAAGCCAGGCAGCCTGACCTCGGAGCCGGCTCTCCACTGCGCAACATCGCACTGCTCATCTTCGGTGTCCAGATCAGACTTGACAAACTAGCGCCCACTTCCGTTTTACCGGCTGGGTTCATAAATGTCAATCATATCTTACTGGAATGCAGCAGCCTTGAAGTGTTGTATGGCTGTTTCAAGTTGGAGACACTGGGTGAGAACTTGTGACAGATCACACGGAGTGCAAAGCTGAAAATATTTATATCTGACCCTTTCAGAACAAAAAGAAGTCTAGATCATGCAGAATGCCTGGTCAAAAACTTTTTCCTGTGCTGTGTGAAAGAAGAGAAGGAAGAGATTGTCCTGTGTTTTATAAACCAGAGAAAGTCAGCACTCTCTGCCACAAGAATGGAAGGGGCCCTTGGGTCACACGTGGGACAAAGGCATCTCTGCTCGTGGTGGGGCAGCATGTACGTAACCGTCACTTTTTTCTAAAGAATATCCATCACATCAATGTAATGAACATTTTTTTAAAAATTAGAAATGAAATCGAAACTTTTCACAAGTTTAACCTAATTTAAACATTATGCAATATAAAAGTTTCTAAATATAACATGGTACCCCATTGATGTATCTAGTGTTATGTCTGCACAATACAAATGTAAACATTTTTTAGTGGGGGATTTTCTGACTGCAAGGAGCTTGCTTTGGAGCTGACCGCCTGTGGTGGGCCACGGGGTGAGGGGGGGTGGAGGGGGACTGACTTGCTCCCCCTCTCATCTCTGGCAGCTGACTTCTTTCCAGCAAGGAATTTATTTTGGTCCCATAATCATTGTTAGGATGATTGACTCATTAATCTCCAACCTCTTTATGGTCTCTAATCTCAGCCTGAGGCTAACTGGGTTGAAACGGTCCCTGTTTGCAACCCGTGCACAATTGTTTCAGGTGCATTGATTTAAATCCGCATAGACACAACAAGCAGAGTGGTGGGAAGTGTCCCCATCCCGACAACGGTTCTTCCCACGGCTAAGACTAAAGTGAAGTGATGAAGGTGCTTTTCTTTGCTGAAAATCTTAAGATGGAATCAACACCTCAAATAAAATAATTAAGGTAGATAATATTGGGCTGGAGGAATGGCACAGTGGTTAAAGTGCTGCCTAGAGGATCAAGGTCATGAATGCAATTTCCCAGAACCACAGAAAGCCAGGCATGGTGGCGCACGCCTGTAATCCCAGCACTCGGGTAGCTGAAGTAGGAAGATCGCTGTGAGTCCCAGGCCAGCCTGGGCTACAAAGTGAGACTCTATCTCAAAACAAAACAAAACAAAACAAAACAAAACAAACAAAAAAAAAAAAACAAAGATGGACTATCTTGTTTAAAATAACAATGGGTGGGGGAAATATCCATGATGAACAAAATATCAAAATTAATATAAAGACAGGATGAGGCCCTGCCCTTGCCTGCCCCCCCTCCCCTTCCTCATCTTCTTGCTTTTTAAGAATTTGACAGTTTCGTACTGACTGGGTATTTAGAGGGCACTGTGGTTCCACAAACATAAACATCCTCCCATGCCCAACCAAACATGGGAAACTGGAAGAGGGAAGTATACAGATGATCAGGAATCCAAAGAGTCTAAGGTCTTATTTCCAATAGAGCAAATTTTCAACTCCGTTCCTTCTAAGAAACACTTCTGGGAGGCCTCCATGTGATGCCATGCCAACTTCTTAAAGGCTTCAAAGATAAGGCGTTAATTCCACTCCTCCGCTACAGACTCAGGCTGCAATGAAAACAACTGCTTTGGTGTCAAACAGACCGGATTTGAATCCAGGACTCACTACACAGTTGCTGAATAACATCCCCTCCCAGTCCCTATTTCCTTCAAGAAGTGAGCGAGGTGATATTAGTATCTACCCCTCAAGACTGATGACACAATGCTTGCTGGCCAGGTCACCTTTCAGGATAAAAAACGTGCTGCATATAGGAAGTGCTGGTTGCTGCTGTGATGACCACCATCGCAGTGGGCTGTCAACATTTTCCCTGCTGCCCATCCCCCGTGCATGCCAGATTATACAACACCTGCCTGAGAAACATCATTCTTGAATCCTCCTTGAATCTACTGAGCTACTTGTGGAGACACTCTCGATCCAAAAATGTGAAGACCCTTTTCCTAATCCATAAATATTTAGGCTTTCTGCCTCACAGATTGAAAAGTGCTCACTGTGAGATCATGTGCCACCTGTTCTCTGTTGACCTTTACCTAAGCTGGGTAATGTTCACCTGCAAATTGAACTATTATGAAGATGATTTACTTCTAAAACATCTATAAAGATTCTCCCCATTTTGCAATTCACTTAATGTCTGCCAGCCTAGCATTCCAGAGATGGATAAGAGTGCATCCCGCCTGCTAATTCTGATTGCTACTTCTACCTATCTCGTCTATGACTTCAATTAACTACTGTGTTAGCCCGGGGCCCATTTTTAGTGAGTCCTTGTAAATGGTTCACTGGCTTAGACGCTTTGCCCTCTTCTTGTGCCTTTTCTTTTTCCCTAATAAATATGCGTAAAAGCTTGTGCTCAGAGCTGTCTGACCAGCTCGTCCCTCCTTCAGGAAGTGAATCCTTGTAGACGTCAGCAGATTCCTTAGTCTCTGAGGCTGAATTCTGTGTCCTTGACCTTTGTCCAAAAATGTAACCGTTCCTACTTAGTTCTTGCACTACCTTTAAACCGTTCTCAAATTTCTCCCTTGCACCGTGGACCTGAGCCCCTTGGCAGTTCCCTGAAACTCATTATAGTCGTTTCTTGTCTAGATTTTTTTTTTTTTTTTTGCCCCACATCTTGCCTCCCTCCAATCCATTCTCCCTCTGCTGCCAACTGGTATTTTCTATAAAGTACATGCAAAGTCTCCCCAAAACCTCATGAGCTGAAATAAACCTTTCTTTCCTTAAGTTGTGGGTGCCAGGTACTGTGTCCCAGCAATGAAAAAATAATTAAGACAACACAACACTCTTTCCCTAAAATCCTAAGGTTTTTATTTTTTTACAGAACAAAATATAAGGTGGAAGCAAAACTACTTCTCAACTGAACTTCGTTCATCTCCTCAGCCTCATCTCCACCACGCCTTCAATTCCTGAGCCACACCGAACTCACACAGCTCCCAGGCTGGTCACACTGACTCTCACCTCGGCTCTCACACCGTAGCTGCCTCTGGTGGGAACAGCTCCCCCCACCCCCACCCCGATATCTCCTTTCATTCCCTCCCCTCCTCTCCTACTGCAAAGGTTTCCTTCATTCTTCATGACTTGATTGAGGTGTTACTTCCTTTATAAGGCTTCCAGGACCCTCTTAGTCGGCTCAAAGACTGACCCAGCATCTTGAATGCATCCCCATATACCCTAGGACGCTCACAGTCAGTGGGTATCATATTACATCATAGTTATTATATACTTGCTTGCCTTCCTGGTCAGGCTGTGAGTGCCACAAAGCCAGGAGCTGCCACTTCTCTCCTTCCACCCCGAGGGTCTGGCACATCACATGCACAGAGCATGTGAAGATCATGCCAGAGTCTGAACAGATAGATACAATGGCAGGATCAAGGAGGGAAAAGAGGTGCATATATAAACACACCTCCGTTATTATGTATATATGCGTAACTTTATGAAGAGGTGAGAACCTGTCATCTCTGATTCATGTGCAATAACAATAAGAGAAAGAATGCATTATCTGATACTAAAAAAACCAGGAAGTATTACAGGGGTTCAGAAAGGGCTGGGACAGATCAAGGTGAAGGAGGGGAGGAGGTTGAAGATGAACGCATTACCACCCCGAAATGCCCATGGGGAGATTCAAGAAGTGTATGTGCTAAAACTCAGAAAAACACCTAAAATCTTGTCACCTCAGGCATGTCTCCTATACAATCAACTCTGAAGTCTAAAATGAATACAGAAACTTCCAGAACCATTTCTGGAGACACCTGGTAAGGCATGTGGTCACATTAAGCATGAGGAGATGCTCACATCCCATTAGGGATGAGTTGATGAAGTGGCTGTCCCCTGGTAAGCAGAAAGCCTGCCACGTGAGAAGGGCCAGAAAGAAGGTAGCCAGAGTCCAGCTCGCTTGAGGACATCGGATCCAAGGACCGCATTGTAGGAACGGAGAGCCGCATGATACCACGTGTATGCATGAGCTTGGGAGCACGACAAAAGGAAAGAGAAACACGAGAAAGGAAACAGTCTATACTCTGGAGCTCAGTATAATATAGAAAGAAATCGGGGGTAGGGTTTGATGTTAAAAACTGGAATTATATCATGACTTAGTAGTTATGATTCTTCAGACAAGTTTAATTGTTTGGCCCTCAGTCTGTTTGATTAGAAATGAGTCTGATACTTTCAGGACTGTCATTAGGAAGGTAAGATTTGTACACATATAGGCTGGGGTTGGACCTCCTTTTTCTGACAAGGGCCATTTGGATATTTATGAAATCATTTGCAGACCATGCAAAACTATCAACTTAAAAATTAGCCTGCTATATTTGCTATATTTGGCTGAAATTTCTTCTCTCTGGTGGCCTTATCTAGGCCAGACAAAATGATTTTGCAGGTGAGATATTCCCCACTGTCACCCTCTTCTTTCTGAATTGCAAGCCAGGTACAAACAGAAGGGGAAGGCCCCTCTGCTGCAGTGCTGCTGGATCGGGCTGGGAATGATCGATATCACTCCTTCCTGCTGAGTGAACTAACCCTCTGAGTTAGTAGCTGGGGATTGCAGGTCTCTCCTCCCGTGAGGCCTTCCTGGTGAGGTCACTGCTGGACACCAGCAAAGACAGGGGAGATGCCCAGTTGTGGCAGGACCACGCAAAACCCCACAGAACATGAACTCTTTGACCTGGGGAAAGTTTCCAACCTCTTCAGAAACCACTGGGTGATACAGTATAGAGGTTACATGCATCCTTTCTCCTCTGGGGCCTCACTCCTTAGATAAGACTCAAGAAAGAATTCCCACCACCCTCATCGCACCATAAAAAATGTAGGGAGACTCAGAGGGCACCTTCAGGTAATATGTCATTTCAGGACAGCAGCACAGGGGCTGTGTCCCCTCTAATAATGCCTGTGACATGGGTCTGGTTCCCTGGCCAGCACCCAGAGACAGCAGGAGTGTGAGAGCCACACCGGATCCATAGCGCAGCAGAGAGAACAGCTCAGAAGGTCACTGATAAAGATGGCCAAGAAGACATTTTATTGAACATCAAGTCACTTTATTAGGAACTTTTAAGAATCACATACAAAAGCAATATAAGAGACTGCACAGAGACAGCCAGTACCCAAGTGGCCAAATCCAGACCTTAATATTTATTTTTTAAAATTCAACATTTAAAAATAATAAACTCTAAGAGTTCCTGGTTGATTGTGAGTTCATCTGATTATATTATTATTAATTGCTTGGTTGCGTATGTGTTTTTTTGTTGTGTGGTTTGGACACATTTATGCAGACTGAGCACAAAAGACAAACTTACCAGGATAAAGCCTGTGGGACATGAAGCACAGGGGATGAGCTGGTGACAGACAGGTTAGAACAAGAGAATAAAGGACGGGGTGAAGCAAAGTCTTGCCAGCATGAGGTAGTATTAGCCTTCCCACAGCTCCTGGGCAGAGCCAGACAGTTACCTGCGGCACCCGCCTAGGGCTGGCCAGCCGCCTAGGAGCAGCACTGCTTCTTGCAGCCACACTTCTGCTGGCAGCAGCACTTCTGCTGGCAACAGCCCTTCCCACAGCCAGAGCCACAGGAGCGACGACAGCAGGTGTGGCGGTAGCAGCAGACCGTGGGGCAGCAGCAGCAGCCGCAACAGTCACAGCCACCACAACCACAGCCACAGCTGCCACAGCTGCCACAGCCACCACAGCTTCCACAGCCACAACTGCCACAGCCACAGCTGCCACAGCCTCCACAGCTGCCACAGCCGCCACAGCCTCCACAGCTGCCACAGCCGCCACAGCCTCCACAGCTGCCACAGCCGCCACAGCCACAGCAACCCATGGTTTCAGTAGAGAGGACTTAGGAGAAGTGAGGAGAGGCCAGGAGAGGAGAGACAAGTGCGATGCCCTCCTCTGCGGGGAGGGCCTTAAGTACTCTGGGGAGCTGAGGGGAAAGGCATATGATCTCTTCCTTGTTACTGTTTATTTCTGCTTTTGCAGGAAACTTCAGTCTCCTCCTGTTTATTTTCCTACTAGATGCCACTAAGCTCACTAAATCACTTATTTTCAGCATAGCTTGATTTATCTCAGCCCACTCACAGGACCAGGGCCTATGCTCAAGTCCAGCCTACCTCAGAACAGATGAGCCAGAGCTGTGTCTACCCACTGACGTCTTCCTTGCTCCCAGAGGAATCACATATTTCCCTTGACACATTTTCATGGAAAATTTCTAAGGGTTACTTTAGTAGGAGAATATTACAGAACCTACCCTAAGGAAGGGAGCTTTCAGCATCTGCTGCTTCTCCCATTGGTCCGAATGTCACAGCTCAAAGAGGCTCTCCGTCAATGACAGCTGTGTCTGTTTCTTCTCAATGGTAGAGATGCTCTGACCACAGTGAATACATTGACCAAATTAACAAAATCACCTCACTAGAGAGGCCCGTGATCCTCAGATCCATGTGCTCACATGCAAATACCTGTCTCATAATTAATTCATTTTGCATGAGTCACTTCTAGTCTTAAGGGCAGAGCTGGTCATCAGGCAACCATAAGATGCAATTTTAGAGACCTCAGGAAGTTCCACTGTCCCAAAAATCTTTTTTTTTTTTTTTTCCTGATGCCTGGTTCTGCAAGGTTAGACCAGGACTCACAAAGATCATTGCCTTGGAAGGGGAATTGACATACATTCTTGGCTTTCCCAGAATTGGCTAAGGTAAACCTCTGTTTCCACAGAATGTTGAGGTGCTACATAGAAAAGATTCCAATGTGTTTGAGAAATAGTTAAAGTAAGACAATGAGGCTGCTTGACTCTGGTCTTCTCAGAGGCTTTCACTTGTCACATGCTCTGTGACTCCTTGAGGGACAGGTAGACGATGATGCACTCCCTCCTCAAACTACTTGACCACTGAGCTTTCTTTCAGTTTAGAAAGCAGTGCTTTCTTTTTCTCCTCAATGAGAACACCCCTGCACCTGCCCCTCATCCAGGTCAGGATGGAGGATTTAGAAAATCGTATCAGCACATTTACTAGATAAGAAAATGGTAGAGAAATAAATCTCAGGCTCATTGGTCTCAGGATCCCTATACTCTTAAAAATCACAGAGGTTAAGTGGAGTAAGCTAGACTCAAAAAGTTAAGTATTGGATATTTTCTCTCATGTGAGAAATCTAAAATCCAAATGAATGGATGATAAAATAAAGGAGAAATGACAGGAAGCTACAAGTAGACATTCGTAGACCAGATAGCAGGAAAATGTTGGTCTCTGGGGAAACAAACTAAAGTGTTCCTTATTATTGACTTGTACCTCATTAAGTGTAAATCTCCTCACATGGTCAGTGCATAGCATAAAGGCAGTTTAATGCTGTAGTATAGGATTTTGGTTCTTTATATTTAAAAAGCTACCCTGCACTGGGAGTGCAAGTCAATAGTGGGGTGATGCCTAACACACATGAGGGTTAGGATCAATCCCCAGCATTGAGAGAGAGAGAGAGAGAGAGAGAGAGAGAGAGAGAGAGAGAGAGAGAGGAAGGAAGGAAGGAAGGAAGGAAGGAAGGAAGGAAGGAAGGAAGGAAAGAAGGCAGGCAGGCAGGCAGGCAGGCCTACCCCATTCTGTTGTGCTTTCTAGTGGTACATGTCTTGCTTCTACGTGACAATTCAGACTCATCAGTTGGCACCAAATTACCTCCGCAACCTGGCTTTACTTTGCCGCGGAAGCTACCCTTCTCTTTACAGCTCCCAAATAGCCCAAGGCTATACGACAAGGATGCATTTGGAATACCAGTACCACCAGAGTCAGTAGTTATGGCAGGGTATATTGCGCTCAGCATTGTGATAAGCATTTAGAGATGAGGCAGGAACAATAGCGACAAGACAGCCAAGGTTCAGCCAAGGCCCTCCAGCCGGCCAGGAACAGGATGCGTAAGACACAGGACACAGGGATGCAGGCGGCAGAGGCCTGGTACGCATCAGTTGCCTTCGGACACCTTTTGTTTTCATAAAGGCAACACACAGTCACACAACCACGACTTGAACTTCTTCAGTCCCATATCCGGCTGCGGCTCCTCTGTAGCCGAACACGTCTTCTTCCACTATCATCATACTCCTTACCTATGTGGGTCAGCGCCAAGCAGACCCGGCCACTTGGATTGAGATTCCTCTTTGTCCTTTCCCCTCTCTTAGGGTCCCATCTCTCTTACATTACAGAAAGGGAAGGGGGAGCAAGAGCAAGAGCAGTGAGGAGGGATGGGATGGGGGAGAATCAAGGAGACTCCAAAGCGGCAAGCAGAGCTGTGTCCTCGGTCCTGTCCCGGATGCCCACTTACCCCTCTTCTCTCCTCTGCCGGCAAGGAGCAGGTCTAACCTGTCTTTATCCCGCCTCTTCAGTCTGAGGAGGAGGCACTTCCTGCTCCCGAAGTCACTAACGCTGCCTGGACCTGCCCAGTCCTCCCCTTTCCCTTGAGCTAACCATGGAAGAGTTGCTGGAGACTGCGTCCCCACCCTCCTTCCTTAACGCGGGACCTCTACCTTGGTTTCAAAAACACTCACTCCGGCTTTTAAATCTCTTTTCTCGTGGATCCTCTGTTCGTGCTCCCTTCCCCTACTGAGCAACAGATACCATCCACGGTAGAAGCTCCACGCAGAGCAACGAGCTCCTCCAGCTTTCTAGGCCCTTCTCATTGGCATTAAAGCCTTTGAGATGCGCTGGGCCCAGTGGCACAGGCCTGTGATCCCAGCACCGCAGGAGCTGAAGTAACAGGATAACAAGGAATTGTAAATAAGTCCAGGCTGGGCAATTTACCAGCTTAACAACCCTCTGCTCAAAATTAAAACAACGAAGAAGGGCGAGGCCAGGGAAGCAGCTCAGTGTAAAAGACAAAGGAAGTGTTCGGTAGTTGTTATTTTGTTTTGTTTTGAAGTCCTGTTCTGTAATCCAAGCTGGTTCAGAACTGACTGTGTAAACCAGGCCGGCCTTGAACTCAAGGCCACCCTCCTGTGTGTGCCATCACAGACAGCTCATGAGGCTGGGGAGTCGAACCCAGAGCCTTGAGCTTGCGAGGCAAATGTTTTAACTGCTGAGCTACACCCCAGCACCCACTGCTTTTAACATGACATTTCAGATAGGAAATCTTCTATTAAGCACCACCCCTCCAGCGAGGGCCTTTGTCCCTCCTCCTGTCAGTCACATCTGCAGGTGGCACTGTCCAAAAACTTTCCTTTTAGATAACATCAGGTGTGCATCACCAAGCCCAGCTTGTGTAGTGCTGGGGAATCAAACCCAAGGCGTTGCACTCGCTAAGCAAGTGCTTTAACTGTTGTGTCATTCCTCCAGCCCATTCTCTGAGTTTTTAACAAAAATTTATAAATGACACTGGGGACGACTGACCTTTTATTTTTGACACTGAGACTTACCATCCATGAACCTAGTATATTTCTCCATTTGTTTTTCCTTTTATGTACAATTTAGTAATTTACCAATTCTCTCCATAAACATCTTATAATTCTTCAGATTTATAAACTGCTGTATTAATCTTTGGTATTGTGGTTTTTAAATTAAATTTTATATTTGATTTGTAAGAATTTCCTGATGGTTGAATACTGATTTTTTTACGGCTTCCACCCCCAGGACCTCTTCATACCTCTAAGATATTAATGTGAATTTCTTTAATGAGGACATAATATGCAATAGCTCACAGTCTTTTGGATTTTAAACCCCATTTTACACCCAAGTTGTTGTGGTTTTTAAAGAGAGGCGTGCGGAGAGTAGGTACAGTTAGTGGCACATAGACACCCAGGGCCGGGCATCCTCCTCCCAGCAGGCCGGCTCGGCGTGGCCAAGTGAAGACAGCAGGTCTCCCTGGCTGAGGTCAGTGCTGAGGGACCAAAGGAATTGTATTCTCAGGCAGACAGATTGAGAAAGTCAGTGTTTTATTAAATATTCAGTCAGTTCTTATTCTACTGCTAAGTAGAAGTGTAATTCTCTAAAATCGACATGGAAATTGAGTGTGTGCTCTTCTGAGGAAGCAGACTACAGGAAGCACGTGTCCACCACAAACACCTAAAAAGCAACAAGGAAGTGACCACACGTCACATACCAGCCCCAGCTGGGGTATTTAAGAGCCCTCTGCAGAGGGAAGTATCAGACCTTCTTCTCCGCTCCCGAGTCCTCTCTCCTCACGTCACCTGAATCATTTCTACTAACACCATGGGTTGTTGTGGCTGTGGTGGCTGTGGAGGCTGTGGTGGCTGTGGCAGCTGTGGCTGTGGCGGCTGTGGCTGTGGCAGCTGTGGCAGCTGTGGCTGTGGCAGCTGTGGTGGCTGTGGCAGCTGTGGTGGCTGCGGCAGCTGTGGCTGTGGCAGCTGTGGCTGTGGCAGCTGTGGTGGCTGTGGTAGTTGTGGTGGCTGTGGCAGCTGTGGCTGTGGTGGCTGTGGCTGTTGCGGCTGCTGCTGCTGCCCCACGGTCTGCTGCTACCGCCACACCTGCTGTCGCTCCTGTGGCTCTGGCTGTGGGAAGGGCTGTTGCCAGCAGAAGTGCTGCTGCCAGCAGAAGTGTGGCTGCAAGAAGCAGTGCTGCTCCTAGGTGGGCCATGTTACCACATGGGACCTGTGGTAACACTCAGTGGGATGTCCTTGAATACCGGTGAGTCTCTGTCCATTCCTCTCCGTTTTCCTCCTCCATGACCTAGAGGTCATTCAGGTGAGCTTAAAGGCTGTAGATCTGATTCTTCCTCACCATCACATCACAAACCCATAACTTCAAAACGTAGGATGTTCTGTGAAAGAGAACTATGAAAAGCAGAGAGAGTCCAGGTGCTGAAAACATGTTTGGGGAATAGAAAATGCAATCAGTTACTAATGCCTGTTTTTCTGAATTTCTTTTACATACTTAAGTGCTTGCAGTTCTTTTCATTATGTTATACCTTACATGCTAACTATATTTTTATCTACCACTCTTGAAATTCTGAAAAATGCATAGACTGTACCATAAATATGACTAAAGATCTCTTTTACTCTCGCATGTATTGTTTTGCTGTGTTCACCCAAATTAAATAAAGAATTCTGTTTAAAAAAATTCCTCCTACTGTCAGATTCACTTATTCTATGCTCACAGTTGAATAAGACAAAGCGTGGGCCTAACGTTCTGGAAAGAGCCACGACACACGCACAGAGCGGGGTTTAAGGCAGACCTCCTTATCCCAGCTTAGTTTCCCTGCCTCACCATTGGTGCCACTCACTTCCCTGGAGTTGGTGGACACGTTATTATTCACTCCAAAAATGCATACAACTCATCTCCCCTCACTGGGTAGGTCTGAGGGAACACGAACCCAATTTGGGTTGTTGCTGCTCCAAGAAACAGCAAATGTTTTACCCTAAATCAGCTTAACTCATTTCCGAGAAGAACAAAGCTAAGACAAAAGCGACACATATTCAATCTGCCTTATGTCCTGTTTTCTAATCCAAAATGGGTGCACGAGGCCTTGGCTACAGAATCCTTACCGCAGAGGTGATTCTGGAAAAAAGCTTGTGACCAAGTCAGAAGCAGGTATCTGGCTTTTAAATGATTTGTTGGGTAGACTGAGATTATTAGTCACTAAACTCAATTTAGGCTGACATGTGGAGATCTATTATCATTTTTACTCTGTTAACAATTTTAGAAATGAAGGTCAGAGCATAATTCCAAATATGCAAATTTCTAGGTGATATTATTCCTCTTTTCCATGAGAGGAACAAGCAAAGGCAAAGTGCAATATGATCCCAGCACTTGGGAGGCTGAGACAGGAGGATTGCCATGAATCCAAGGCCATCCTGGGCTCTACAGTGAATTCAGGACCAGCCTGGGCTACAGAGCAAGACCCTGTCTTTCAAAAAAAAAAAGTGCAACATGAATCTAAGATGGTAACTGAGCACCACCAAGTCATGCACACTCATGTGCAAGAGAATGGAGATTTCTTAAGTCTCTGTGCAATATGAAAATAAAAACTGAAATAACTCTTAGGCCAAACTAATACTATAACATGAGATCCTAATTGTTTAGGACCCAGAAAGTGTCTCCTCATTTGTAACTATGAGAATGTAAGTCACAAAAAGGAAATATCTATGTAACTGAAGAGTTCAGTGGCCACAATGGTACATCCGAAACAGGAAAGAACTAATCTATGCTGGTGTGTGATTTGTGTTTTGTGTTTAAGAATACTTCTAACATCTAAGTTCAAAAGGTGGCCTATTTTCTTAAGAAGGACTCTAGAACTAGTAGATCCATGTTCTTCCAGCCCAATGCACTACCACCTTTAAAGTCTTCTGCTGCACAACTGAAACAAACTATAAAGGCCTGGAGGCCAAAAAAACAACCACCACAACCTCCTCCTCTTCCTCCTCCTTCTTTTCTATAACCAACAACCTTAAATTTTGTTTGTCTTTAGTGGAATTAGCAAGAGTAGATTTGTGGGATTTAAAGTGGGGTTTCTTACGTCAGCATCTAGCAACATTGACAGTGTGTTAGAAATGCAGATTCTCAGAGACCCCAAGGTGAGGTATTCTATTAAGCCCATGTGGTGATTCCATTGGAGAACCTTAATACTCATTATGGTTTAGACTAAAATGTACCTCCAAATTCTCAAACTCAGAGGTGAGTCTTCTGGAAGATGATTGTGTTGTGAGGCACTACACACATCTGCCGACCAATCCATGAGGAGCTGTTACTACTGAATGTGCTGTTAGATGTTGTGACTGCTAGAGAGATTATGTCAGATTGAGACACGTATGAACCATGCCTGAATTCGGGTTTAAGAACCACACCTAGATTAGGCAATTAGGAACCAGCCTAGATTCGCCAGTTAGGAACCAGCCTGGATTAAAGTGTGAGGGATTTGTGAGCCAGCAAATGATGGAAGAATACCCACTCAGATGTGGGAGGCCCAACTGGAACTCAAATTGTGTAAAAGGAAGGAAGAAGAAATACTGTTACAGCTTTTTCCCCTGGGGAGAGACTGGACTTGATGGGACTTGGCTTCCTGTTTGTGATGTCCTGAGAAGCTGCCTCCACCCCTGCCTCTGCCATGTTCTTTCATTCTTGCTGTCCACCCCTGACTGGGCTGGGACCTTCTGAAGCTGTGAGCTAAAATAAATCTGGATGTTGGGTATTGAGTCACAGCAATGAAAAAGTAACTAAGACAAATGGTAAGGCCTTGTCAGAAGAGGTGGATCACCAGAGAATGACCTAGAAATAAACATTCTTGTCCTCAGCAACTCTCTTCTCTCTCGGTTTTCTACGCCCTAAACCATGCCAACCATGAACTGAATCCTCTAAACCATGAACCCACATAAACCTCTCCTATTTTAATTTATGGATATAGCATATTTTTTCCCAGCCACAAGAAAGTGACTAATACATAAAATTGGCACCAAAGAAGCGGGACAGTTATTGTGACGCTATCAGACCATGTGGTTCAGAGGCCTTTAAACCTGTTTTGTACGAGAAATTTTGAAAGGTTTAAAGATGCAAGATAGAGAAGCCTTACAGTACTTTAAGCAAAACCTGGTGGACAATTCTAGTTGGAACTTAGAAAACAAGAATATTGATAGAAATGTGACAATAAGGCCAGGCTCATGATGTTTCAGATGGGTACAAGATGTTATTGAAAACTGGATTGGGTCTTCATGTTACTTTCTGCAAAGAACTTCTCTGTATTTCACTCATATCCTATGATTTTGAGTGAGACTGCATTTACAAGTGACAGACTAAGTGACTGGGTGGAGAAAATTCCAAGGCAGCCCAGTCTTCAGGCTGTGGCATAGGCCCTCTGGCTGCATTTAATCGGATTTACAATAACAACTAGGAGCAAAAAGGACAGCTTAAAGATGTGAAAACTGTGCAGACTTGACAGAAATGAAGCAAGACAGAGGTGTTGGAGGAATGCCACAGTCGTTAGAGTGCTTTCCTAGCAAGTCCAAGGCTCTGAACTCAATTTCCTAGCATCTCATAGGCCAGACATGGTGGCATGTGTCTGTAATGCCAGCACTTGGGAGGCTGAGGCAGGAGGATTGCCTGGAGTTTGAGGCCAGCCTGGGCTACACAGTAAGTTCAGCACCAGCCTGGAATACAGGGCAGGACCCTGTCTCAAGAGAGAGAGAGAGAGAGAGAGAGAGAGAAAAGCAAGGCCTTAAAAAAAATCCAAGTAATTTTTATCAGAACATAAGTGATACCACACCTCTGACCCCAACCACCACAGGTTCAGATGTGCAAAAGGTTCAACAGCTGTTCAAGACTTTAAGAGTCCTTCCTCTCTGGATTTTCGGTTTACACAGAGATCCTCAGGTACTCAGATCATCTGGCCACTCGGGCTATTGCAGCCTTGGTCCAAAGGTGTCCAGCTCCTGATGAGCTGCTGGGAGATCTCGGCCTCACCGCCATGCTGCAGGTTGTGCAGGTACACAGAACGCAATGGTGCTAGGGTTATGGAGGCTTCGGCTTGGATTTTGAAGGAAGAACAGGGAAGCCAGAAAATGTGCCCCTGACAGGAAGATGCATGAAGCTGTGAGAATGAAGCCCATGGGGGATGGCCATTGAACCGCCCCTGAAGACTCGGTGACCTGGCCCCTGCTCTCCCTGCTTCACTCTTATTCTTGCCGAAGCCCCTTTCCCACACAGAAACTAGGGTTGGGGCCTTATCCCACCCACATCCGCTCTTCCACGATTGATTATTCTCCTGCTCGAACACGGCAGCGTGTGCCTGTTTACAAGATCATGTTGACAGCCAGAACCACATGGCTTTGGTGCCAAATTCCCAGGTCCTGTCGCTGTAAATGGTGTCAATTAAAATTAGATGAGTGAATGATTTCACCCTCTTTCTAGGATGTGACACCAGGTGGTCACATCACCAAGGATCCATTTGAAGCCATTTACAAGGTGAGCATTGATGGGCATTGAACAGCATCTTACATGAGGCATACGGGTCAGACACGAAGACCTCATTAAGCCAGAAGCTCAGCTGTACTGCCAAGCTTTCAGCTGGAGATGTTCTGCCCACAAAACTTACAAATCACCAACACCATGAAGCAAAAGCTCAAAAGTGCCTTCTAAAAGTATTTCAGATTGGAACCTTAAAAAGCAGACCATCTAAAGTAGCAGGGTATGGAAAGTCGCATAAAACAATCTAATGAATTCCATTCACAATGAAATAAATGGCTCCCCAAGAAAAGGATGGCCAAAAGACCTCCCTCCACTGAAGTTCTAAGAGGTCAATGGAGCAGGCGGTGGGAATCTGGGGGATACAGCCATCTTGAAAGCCAACATTCCTTTTTTAATCCATGCTATTAAAGAAATCATGCTGCTGCCCTTTAAAAATACTAAGGTGATCCCCCAATTCATCTTGAGCGCTTGTTGTTACTATAAATTGTATTGCTTGTTACCAAAAAAAGCACAATTAGATGCAAACAAACCTACCTCATAAAATCTACAACAACAACAACAAAAAAGCCATAATAGTTGAACGGTGAAAAGAAAACAGTTGCAACAAAGTACCCAAAATTTGTAATCGATGTGGATGCTTTAACAGTTTCAATAGGTTTTCAGTTTCCAGAGACCTGCCTGCCGGCTCCCTCCCCGCCAGGGCCAGCCCACATCTGTGGATGAAGCCTGCACACGCTGCACAGTGACAAGAGCTCCCAAGGGCAGCTCCTTTGTTCAGCCACCAGCCTCTGATCCGAGGGCAGAGAGTTTTGCCAGCAGGATGAGACCAAGAGCAAAGAGACGCACCTGTTTTGTTCAAGGGCCTTGGGTCTTCAAAATGGCTTTTGACTTTTTTTTTTAAAGGAAGATGTTAATGGCTGTCTTTTTCTCTTTAGGTATTCTGACATAGAACAGAATAAAAAATTAGAAACCGAGAACCACTGAAAGCAACATAAAACAGGTGCCTGAGCAACCGGGCTAGCGCAGCGGGCAAGATCAAAATCACGAAGCAGATCGAGGGTGTGGGGCCAGATGTGCTCACCCAGAAATAGCCAACGTGTAATTGTCATAAGAATGTGGGAATGCTGTGTGGGAGACTCCAGTACCACCAGAAACGCTGCGGAACCTTTTGAACTCGAGGTCAGAGAGGAGACCGAGTCTTGCAACACTGAATAACTAGGATGGGTCAGCAGCAGGCAGGAGATGGAGAATCTGCATTGCAGAGTACCAAGAGCTCAATGAAGGGATAGCGCAGAGCACAGCATGCTGGACCAGTGGCCCATCTCACCACCTGTCTTTGGCTTAACAGAGAAGCTGGTGCTTTGGAATGAGCACCACGCGGGGCTGGGAGGGTGCCATCTGGTTTGGCCCACACCCTGGGGCTGCTGTGGGTTTGCCAGTCACCAGCCCCCCGTAAGCCTCCACTTCCTCTCTTTGACTCTCCTCAGAGCCCTTCCTAGCTTTTAAATCTTAAGTGGGTCCAATGATCATAAAAAATAACCCATTTTAACTTAAAAGATATTCCAAGATACTTATGAAGAAAAATACTGGCTTGTCTAAAGAGGGTGTGAGCAGATTTTTTTTTTTTACTTGATCTGAAAGGTGTTCTTTTAATTTACTCTATGCCTATAACTGTGAAAAGGGACTTCAGTAATTCTTATTTTCACAGTGAGAAGTCAAGCAGATTAATGTGAAAATTCTAATTTTAATCAATATAGGCCTAAATCATAACTCTGAATGTTAGTCCATACCCAAAACAAATGTATTAGAATAAACTTAGGTGAGCAAAGAAAAACTTAAAAACATAAACCTATGCTACTTATTATGAATAGGTAGAAGAAAAAAAATAACAATCAGGGAACTTGAACAAGATTATCCAAGTGCAAGTTTTCTAAGGAATGGAGCCAGACTTGGAATCCAGACTGGACTCTCCAGTCCAGCCTCTTAGTTCAAGCACTGGACATACCAGCTATGCCAGGAAACGGGGTGTCAGGTCACCAGGGAGATGACAGAATGGGGGTGGGAGACGCCTCTGGGTTTTCCAACAGCAACGACTGCATCATTCCTTCCTTTGGATAAGGAGACTCTCGGGAATCATGTGAAAGATGATACACTTGATTCAGGCACCATCAGCTTACTCTTGCTTAAAAAGTTCCAAAGACACACAGATACCAGGTTTTTCCCACGCTAGAGAAGAACTTTTGTTCGTTTTTTGTTTTGTTTTGTTTATGACACGGGGTCTCATTCTGTAGTCCAGGCTGGTCCTGAACTATGTATAGCCCAGGCTGGCCTTGGACTCACCGCGATCCTCCTGCCTCAGGCTCCCAAGTGCTGGGATTACAGGTGTCTGCCACCACACCTAGCTTATGTGGTGCTGGGGAACTGAACTCAGATACTTAGTGCATGCTGGCAAGCGCTTTAACCCTTGAGCTATTCCGGCAGCCCCTACAGAGGAACAATTTTCCAACTGTACCTTGACTAGTCTCCCCACCCCTTCCTTTTCCCACTGCCATTTCTATCTTCACTTCCTCCTTCCACACATACCTGGAATGGAAAAAGTAGTTGAATTCTTTCTTTCTTTACAAAAAAGCTTTTTTCTTTTTTTGAGACACGGTCTCATTGTACAGCAGACTGGTCCTGAACTACTCCTCATGTGATTTCATGATTCATGTTATCACTGTGTCCTACACAACACTCTAGAAAGATCATCAACTAAGTGCTGGAACAAAATCAGCTGAGGCTGGGCTGCAGCTCATCACGTCCCACGAAAGGGTGAACTCACACGGGGTAAGTGAATGGCGGCAAAAAGCCCATCCAGGACGGGGAGCTGGAGGACACCTGCCAGGAGTGTCACTACGAGGAGGTGAGTCACAGCGACACAAATTCAGTACCTCTGGGAAACGAGAGAAGGGATTTTAACTAGGACATCTGCATTTAGAATACTCAACTATTTACTTGTTGAATTGCTCAAAAAAACAACAAATAGTGCCTCCTTGGTCGGCACTCATGCTGTGCTAGGGATTCAGATGAAGACCAGAGCCCAGCAGAGGAAAACAAGTGTTCTAACGTGTTTATCCATACACACATAGCTACCTACCTACCTATCCATAGTATTTAATTTACTTATATATTGTAATTAATATATAATTCATCATTCATAAAATTTCCCTCTTAATGTGTACAATAACTTTTAATATATTCACAAATTTCGCTAATTTCTGAACATTTTTATCATACCATAAAGAAGCCACAAGCCGTGCCCACAGTAGCCTGTTTCTCCCTGCCCTGTGTCTGAATCCCATCATTCACCCTGGTGCCTCTTTGAATTTGCCCACTACGTGTGCCTCACTTAGAATTGTACAC
>PVKB01007688.1:0-29481 GCA_004027205.1 Ctenodactylus gundi
AGTTTGAGGAATCAGTGAGCTTCTATGCCCTGCCCTGTTTCAGAGGTTCACTCCTTTCCTAGCTTACCCTTGCCCCTCTTCCTGTCCTATCACTCATGTTGGGACTTTTTATGCCTTAATTGTGTGAATTTCATAAGAAGGACACTTGTCTATAGTCATTCTTCTGTGTTTGGTTCTTTTCACTAAGCATTGTAGATGTAAGGTGACCCCCATTTTCATTCAAAAGCTTCATGCCTGTCTTTCTTTATGGTTGTATATTATTCCATTGTATATAGGTACCACATTTACTTTAACCATTCCTCTATGGATGGGCAGGTACCTAGTTTTCAGGATTTTGCTATTATGAATTGTGCAGTTAGGCCCAGGAACACAAGGACAAACCAATCCCAAACAAAGAGAGGAAAAGAAATTATAAAGATTAGAGCAGAGATTAATTAAATAGAAACTAAAAAAATACAAAAATAAATGAAACAAATTGTTGCTTTTTGAAAAGATAAAAAATGGTAAACCTCTTGCAAAATTCACAAAAAAGGAAAGAGAAAACCTACATCAATACAACACAGAATGAAAAGAACGAAATTGCAACAGATAATAAAGAAATTTAAAGGATTATAAGAAGTTACTTTGAAAATATAAACTCCAATAAATTCAAAAATCTAAAAGAAATAGATGAGTTCCTAAACATATATCAACCATGAAAACTGAATGCAGCAGAAATTGAAAACTGGATAGGCCAATATCCAGCAATGAAACTGAGGAAGTAAACACTTCTAACCAAGAAGAACTCAGGACCTGATGGACTCCCAGCAAAATTGTATAAAAATTTTAGGGAATATTTAGTACCAATGCTCACCAAACTTTTTCAAGAAATTGAAAGAAAATTGCCCAAATCAATGCCTTTGCGGTTTTATCTAAGAGTCTATATTAACCCGGAGGCAGGCAGCCAGTTATCATAGAGAAATTTGAGAACATGAGGTGCTCCATTAATTACTGACTGAGGATAGAAATCCAGTTCTAGGGCATGCAGGTTGGATGGGGCTCCCCCTGGAATTGCTCGCACCTGTGCCTGAGCAACTGTGCTTGTGAGGCTTGGCCGCTGACTGCCCTAAGATGCAACATCTGGATTTCAGTCCCGAAGAGCAGCTGGAGAAAAGGAGAGGAGTGTAAGAAGATGAGAACTTTGGAAATTGTGGAACAGAAGTAGAAAACATTTTTATTTCTGCCATTAATATTGTTAAAATGCCATAAGACTAAATCAGAAATCCCCAAGGAATAGCAGCTACTTTTAGGTACCTGTATATGCTGCATACCGTGTCAGAGTTGTTGTTGTTGTTGGCCTCCTCCTCCTCCTCCTCCTCCTCCTCCCCTCCTCCTCCTCCCCTTCCCCCTCCTCTTCCTCCTTTTTCTTCTTCTTCCTCATCTTTTCTTCTTTTTTTAAAGCAAGCAAAAGTTCCATTAAGTAAAGAAAAAGATCAAAGAAGAGATCTTGGCCAAAGAGGCAGGAAGTGGATATCGACAGAATTGCTTTTTCGGACACCCTTTTTGTTCTTATTTGGTCAATCTAAAAACAACAACAGAAATATAATTCCTTAATTATGAGTCAGAAGTTGTTTTCTTTTAGTATTGGGGGGGGGATCAGTTTAATACTTAAAAATCCCTAGAGTCAAGCAATCCTCTTAAAGTTCCACCATCGCCAGGTAAGGTTTGAATATGAGCAACTGAAATATGTTTCTATACTTCATTTTTCTAACCTAAAAATGTGAATAAGAATACTGATGACTTTAACAAAACGCATTTCATTATTTTAAACAATGAAAAGAAAGCATTCAATAAATGTGATTATATTTGTATTCTAGCAAAAGTTGCTAGTCCACATAGACTCTGTTGATATTAATTACTACATCAAAGGATCGTCTCAGCTGCCTGGGAACCTCTAGCACATCTGTGTTCCCTAAAGCCTTATCTGTTCCATCCTCGCTGAGGGCTTTATCCTGTTCCCAGCAGTAACCAGACTGTTATTGTCTCCTTTCTTTATTTTGAGATGTGGCATCCAATCTCAGAAAATTAAAGTAGGGCGTGTGGATCCTTGCATAAAACAACAGCACGGAGAAGGAAGGCAGGCGATCTGGGTGAGAGGAAGTGGGAAGTATGCAGTTTTCCAGCCTTCTCGTGACCCAGGGTGAATTAGTATTCAAGAGTGGAATTTTTAAAACCTGCCAAATTCGGAACTCCTAGTTCTGCCAGCTACATGTCATTTGAAGTAGAAGATTTAATTGTCCTTAACCTCAGCTTCTACATGAGCACAATGGAAATAATGGTGTGCTTTTATCTAAGTTTACTGAAAAGTGCTGTATGTAATCTGATTTCTAGAACCCTGACATATGATAAGCTAAATGAGTGTAACCAATTAGAACAGCACAAGGGGACTTGACTGGGGCTTTAAGTATGTACCCCCGTCCCAAAATGAAGATTAAACTCAAATGACATAATTACTATCTACTGGTAACTTCATAACATTAACCATCAAAATTTGAGGGCTTCTTTCATGGCTTCCATAGGGCAACTGGCTAGACTAGAATTCACCAGGCCTTTATACTACAACACTATTTTTCTTTATTTTATTTTACTTATATTAGGCACAATTTTGAATGATAAAGTGTTTTATTTTTCGAACATTTTAACCATCTGTCCACAGAACCATCTCAAAATAGAATGAGAATCGGTGAAGTATGTACAGAGGTATAAGAATGTATTAACTCCCCATGCTCTTGATCAGTGTCATGTATATGATGAAACCATGAATCTACACAAAAGAATAGGGAACAAAAAATGTTGGCCAATAATTATGATAGATTCTAATGTCCTCATATTGCAATTTATCCAAAATAAAACATCGGAAATAATAATTTGTCATCAGAGAAATTTCTTCTGAATTTTGAAATGTTAAAATATCTCAAGCCTTATGAAATTATTTCTCCTGGATAAAAGTTGCAGAAGTACACCAGTCTAATTATGACAATGGCTTCTGTCTAAGAATGATTTATTCTTACAATATGTTCGTGTACTTATTGGACTGCTAAATCAAGAATTTATCAAAACAGACTATGCCTTTCCTTACTTTTGCCAAGCGTCAAGGTTGTAGAGAAGAGAGCTTAAGGCTACAGAAATGAAATAGAAGATCATAAGTTTGAATTTCTAGTTAGAACAAATCAAATTTGATTTTAAACTAGTAAAGCTTCAGTTTCACTATTGGAATCAAAAATATCAAGCACTGTGTATGAAAAAATCTTATTTTGGGGTAAGAAACTTTCTACCTTGAGTTTATGTGAAAAGGTGAGAAATCTAGAAAAATCATCTTCTGGCAAAATGACATACAGAAGTGAATTCCCTCCATTATCCCTTAGTTCTAATTGGCATCACATTTCAATATTATTTTCCTTGAAAGCCATTAATTCCTTATTTCCTATAGGATTCCCATTTTTAGCTTCTATATCTATTACATGCAATTCATCACTAATGATAAGAATCCACAAATAGGTTGTAAGTCAATGAAAGTGATTTGTAGTACAAAGTATGTCCTGACTCTGAATGACCAGCTCTTCTTTTAATCAATTATGATTCGTATCTTGGAACTCAACTCCAATGCTTACTGTTTGATTCTTTTATAACTATGATCACTTCTAGTAATTTTCCAAGGTGCAGAGATTCAGTCCTAACAATTTGAGCCCTTAGCAACACGCTGCTCATAGTTCTTTCCAAACGTCATGACTAATAATTTATCCTCCAAATTCAACTGAACATTGTGCAATAGCAGAGCCAGAAGGTATCACGTGACAACTAAATTCCGCCTGGAGTGGAGACCAGATATGCTTAAAACTGATTGAAGCCTGTCAACTTTAGAAAATCCATGAGGCAGCAGCAGCAAAGAGATCCAGCAGGGTTTTCTTTTCTTTTCTTTTCTTTTCTTTTCTTTTCTTTTCTTTTCTTTTCTTTTTTCTTTTCCTTCCTTCCTTCCTTTCTTCTTTCTTTCTTTCTCTCTTTCTCTCTTTCTCTTTCTTTCTTTCTTTCTTTCTTTCTTTCTTTCTTTCTTTCTTTCTTTCTTTCTTTCTTTCTTGATACCATTTTACTCCATAGTCCAGGCTGATTCTGAGCTCACTATGGAGCTCAGGGAATTCTTCTGCCTCAGCCTCCTGAGTACTATGATAAAAGCCATGAGTCACCACTCCCATCTTACCTTCATAAACTGAGTTTTCTGTGAGCCAAGGTTTGTTACTTCAGCAGGATGACAGGTATATTTGACCCCCCAGAGGGGAAAGGACCTTTTAGATGGCTGGAACTTAGCATCAATTAATATTGATCTTTAATATATGACCATTTATTGATGCATAAACTCCCCTGAAGTTCGGTGAATCCCAAAACTTTCATACTATAGAAAAGGGTCAAAATAGAAAACTGTTCTCAGAAATGTAGTCATTCATAACCTTTGAATAAGAAGTAAAATTATGTCGACTTAAGGCTTTTTAAGAACCAAATAATATTTCTTCCAGATGTAGCAGAAACTATTAAAAGATTATAAAACTTAATAATTTTATTTAATTTAAACAATGACAGCATTCAGGTGATCTTTGTGGTGTGTGTAGCAAACACAGGGGTCTACTTTTTAACATTTAGCTAGTCAGACATCTTCTGGAAAAGGAAAGGAATGAACTGTTACACGGTAAATAAAATCTTCAGTGTAAAACTTTAAAGTAGACACAGACTCAGAAATGTTCTCTTTAAATGTAGATACCGAACTCAATATTTGGATGCAAGTGAATTTTAGAATTTTTGGAATTTTTTTTTATCTTTTATTCACTGAAGCGGAGAGGAGAGGAATATGAACTAGCTTTCAGTGATACAAAATTGATACAGAAACCCTGCCTGACCCTGACTGCCCAGTGGTAAACATTGACATCCAGGTACATCCAGGTACAACTGGGCAGAGCGTAGGAATCAGGGGAGGAGCCAGTGGTCTGGCGTCTCTGTACCCAGTCATGTTTGTATCAGTGACTTCAGTGATCGGCATATTGACCATTTAATTGTATGTAATATGATACACCATGATATTTCTGACAGCTCAATGAATAAGTTTTAGTCCCAGCTTTTCATCAAAGTTGACAGGTGCAAATTTACACAAGTAAGTGAAAGAGGAAGAACCTGAACTTGGGTAGTTCGAGTCCAGACCCTTCCTGATTCCTTGCCTTGTTTATTGCCGGCTTTTGAGACAAGGTCTGGCTCTGTGGTCCAGGCTGGTCCTGAATTCACTTCAGAGCCCAGGCTGGCCTTGGACTCAGGCATTCCTCCTGTCTCAGCCTCCCGAGTGCTGGGGTCATAGGCCTGCGCCACCACGCCCGGTTTATGTGGGGCTGGGGAATCGAACTCGGGCACTTAGCGCTTGGCTTAGTGCTTGCTCAAGCGCTTTAACCGCTGAGCCATTCCTCCAGGCCTATTTCTGGCTTCTTTAAAGCCTGGCTCCAGCATTTGCCAACATTCTCTCTTCTATCTTCATAACTGTTTTTACCAGCCATGTTTCCAAACATCTGAACAAATTTGACCTTTTATTTCTATGAGAGGCTCTGCTCTCAAGTGATAGATCCTAAAAGCTAAACTTTTAACTTTCTTTTCTTTTTCTTTCCTTTTCTTTCTTTTTTTTGTGGCACGTGTGATTTTTGAGAGTGTTCTGACCAACATGAACTCCTTAGTTATTTCCAGTCTTGCCTCTATCTCCACCCTTCCGTGATAATTTGTTTCTTGAAGGTCGCACTGTCTAATTGATAGCAAATCCTAGACCCTGTTTTCAAGAGTGCATATTGATTGACCTCTGCATCCGTGTCCTCAAATTGTTTTGTGCCACCATAGTTCTGTCCTTCTCTTCTTCCTCATCTCACGTTACAACTTCTTTCCTAGTCCTAAATCCACAAGCTTTTCCCAGTATTTTTCTTTTTAGCCTTCTGTGATGATAATTCCAGCTCCTCAGACGCTTGAAAACTCTACTTCTATTTGAATATTTAGTTTTAGACATTTAAAGTTGGCCAATCCAGTGGGAGTGTAGCAGAATCACACTGAGGTTTTAATTTACATTCCACTGATGACTAATGATACTGAGTATATTTCCTTGTACGTATGTATTTGCCAGTTTCACAGAGGAATACATTCATATTCCTATTTTCAATATCTCCTCATATACTTTGCTATGTTCGTTGATCATGTCAACTTGATGAAAGTAAGACCCACACCTCCGGTGCTACTGGGATTTATTAACCACCCTAGGCTGGGGCTTGAGAACTTGTCGGGATTGGAGTGAGTCATTTGTGGGCTGGCCAATGAGAGAGTAACACCCGCCCACATGTGGGAGGGCCAACTGGAACTCCAACGGTGTAAAAGGAAGGGAGAGGGGCAATTGGCGTGGCTCTTCCTCTGGAAAAGCTCTAGCCTTCCCGATTGTCTACTGATGCAGCAGATCCGTGAGCACAAATTCGTTCCTGTCTTGACTTGTGCCTGTCTGTTGCTGCCTTTCAGTCGCCGTTAATCTTCAGTCGCCGATCTTCACTGGAGATCTACAGCAGACTCTACGATCTTCACCTGAGATCTACTGCTTGGGTAAGCAGCCATCTTGGACTAACTCTATCATTGGACTCGTAAGCCTTTCTAATAGCCGCTTTGTGCTAAGACCTATAAATTCTGTCTTTTGAACCCAAACTACAACATTTTAATTTACATTCCACTGATGACAAAGGATACTGAGTATATTTCCTTGTATGTCTTTATTTGCCAGTGTCACAGACGAATACATTCATATTCCTATTTTCATTATCTCCTCATCTACTTTGCCCATCATTTATTTGGGCCATTAGCTTTTTTGTCTTTATGCATGTGTAGGAATGGTGCATATATGTTTTGAGGGATGATCTTTTTAGGGATGTGTGTCTTCTTGGTCAGAGCTTTACCTACTGAAAAAAGACCTATTTAATAGCTGAATCTTTAATTTTGAGAAATCCAAATTTACCATTTCACTTAAATATGGTTTATTTTTCCAATGTTAGTTTTCTATATTACTTTCTCACATTTTGAAAATGTCAGCCTTTATATTTCTGTCTGTGATGCATTATGTATTTGTTCTTGTAACCAAAATGAAGTATTGGCTCAGGTTCATTTCTATCCAGAAAGATACTCAATTATTTAGGCATTCCTTGTTGAGTCTTACTGGTGTTTTTTAATTGTTTGGTATTTTTAGAAAATCAAATAATAATTCACATTTTTATCTGAGCTCTCTGGTGCACTGCAGTGTTCAACTTGTTATTTCTACATAAAAACCAAACTTTTTTGACTACTGTAGCATTACAGAAATCTTGAAATGTCATAGTATAAGTCCTCAAATTTGTGCCTCTTTTTAAAGATTAATTTTATAGCTCTATGTCTTCTACATAGATTTTAAAATAAGTTGGTCCATGATTGAAAGAAAATACAGCTAGGGTATTGAGAGTTTAAGTTGAGTTTTGATACCATATATGACAGAATTAATATCTAACCTTTCAGACTCTTTCATCACATAGATATCGTTATCTCTCAACTACTGTTATCTCCTTTGGTTTTTTTCAGCAATGTTTTCTCTTTTCCATGTTGTGCAGATCCTATACATCTTTAATTAATTATAATTAACCCCAAGTATTTTATGATAAGTAATGAGAATTCATGAATCAAAGTTTAATATCCCAACTCTATTACTTGTCAATAGAGATAAATTTGTATTAATTAATGATATCATTTTTTACCTTAACCAAGTTCACTCAAGTTGTATTATTTTGGTAGAATCTATGGATATTTTAAACATATAATTTTATCACAAAAAAATGAAAGGTTGGGCTGGAAGAATAGCATAGCAGTTAGAGTGCTTGCCTAGCAAGCACAAGGCTCTGAATCCAGTTCCCCAGCACCACATAAATGGGGTGTGATGGTGATGCCTGTAATCCCAATGCTCTGTAGGCTGAAGCAGGAGGATTGTCATAAATTCAAGGCCAGCCTGGGCTACATAATGAGTTCACGACCAGCCTGGACATTAGTATGAAAGAGATTCTGTCTTAAAAAGAAAAAAGTAAGTTTTGTTTCTTTCCTTTCTGTGTGCTTTACATGTACTTAACTTTCTATATAAAAAAACTTTCTGATAATGTTAAAAAACAAAATGAAAGTAAATATCTTTATTGTGCCTTTAGTTCTAGGTAAAAGCATTCAATGTTTTACTCTTTTTAGATAAAGTACAGGAACTTTCATATATCTGCTTTATAAATTGAGGAGATTTCGTCTTATTCACAGGTTCTAGGCATCCTTTTTAAAAAATGAATATGTGTGACATTGCTTAATACCATTTCTCTATTACAAAGATTATTATATTGATATATGTCCTTTATTCTGCAATGTGGTGAGCTGTATTTACTGACACATACTATATTTACAGAAACACAAATATAAACGCAGTCTTGCATTCCAGTCTTAATTTACACGCAGACACACACACACACACACACAACTTTATTTGTTACTATTTTGCATGGATTCTGATTGTATATTTATGATTAATATTGTTTTGTGATTTTTCTTGTAATGTTCTTCCCTAGTTTTGACATCAGAATCATTTTGTTCTAATCTTATAAAATAGATTATAAATATTCTCAACTTCCTGAAATAGTTTATGTATAGCTGATAATATTCTTTAAGTGGTTAATATGACATTCTGCTGAAGCCATCTGGACCAGAAGCTGTAATTAGGAAAGCTTTCTGAATGTGCACTCATGGTCTTTGTAAATATGAAGCAATTTAAATTGTACATTTTATTTCTTCATTTTGAAGTTAAGTCTTAGGACCCAGAACTAAAACCTCAGTTAACAGCAGTTAACTCAAACTTAAGATGGGCAAAAAAACCCATGAGTTTTGCAAATGAAGATAATGTTTGGATATGTCTATCTAATCCAGAGAGCTTTTATTATCCCAAACAGAAGCCAGAAGAGAGCACAATGTCAAACTCCCCACAGGGAGAGAAAATATGTGAGATGCACAGCTTCCCAGGGATCCTGCGCAGGCCCCATCCCTCATGGGCTGCCTGCTTGGGATCGACCTTGGTGTGAAAGTCAGTAAGCATCCCAGCTGCCTGTTGAGGCCTCAGCTGAGCTGGCTGGAGCACGTTTGGCCAGCACACCAGTGGTACCGACGTAGCAGATAGCACTGAGCTCCCGTAGCGCGATGGGGGGAGAAATCTCATAACTATGTCACATATTCTTCTATCAGTAACTACATGGGTTGACCAAGAGATTGCACCATACTGGCGTCTCTTCACCACCTTCTAATGCACTAACTGCTGAGGTCATTTGACAGCACGCTTCAATTTTCTTTTTTCTTTTTAGATAGATTTTCACAGTTTAGAAGTATTCAATTGTAACCCAAGCTTATTTGTCAAAACTAATTTGGGGGCTGTATCTCAGTGATGAGAGTGCTTACCTGGGACCTGCAGGGTCCCGGGTTTGATCCTTCAGTACCACTCACTAGTTGGGAATCGTGTCCCACACCTGTAATCAGCACTTAACAGGCAGATGAAAGAAAGAAAGGCTGTGATTTCTAGGGCAGCCTGGGCTACTAAGCTAGCTAATGTATCAAAAAATAGTAATAATAAATGATAATAATGATAATAATATAATTGGATAGTAGAACAAATGAAAAAGCAAAACAATACAAAACCTTCAGAAGTCTACTTTAAGAATTAATTCTATAATGTTTAGTGAATGAAAGTATGAGCTAATAATTAGTAGTGTTGTTAAGTAGTAATGGTAAAGTATTAAATTCTTTGAAAAAATGAACAGTTTTTCCCTAATTTCTACATAGCAAAATAGGGTACTATTCTAAGCTTTGTTAGAATTTTTTGATTTATAATTTTCTTTAATTATAATTTTTATAAAATTGTTATATGACTTTCTGTTAGATTTTTCTCAAACTTGGATAGATTCCTACAGATCAAATTCATAATTCTAAGGACATAACCTGGGTAAAGTATATTGAAAGCATATTTCTATTCTTTTAGGAGAAAAGGACACAATTTAAATCCATGTTATGCTAATTTGGTTACAATTTGATTGAAAAATATTTTGAATATATGCCAGATAAAATATTTTATTTTTATTAATTGTAGTATCTTTGAACTTATAAAATCCTATGTGTTAACTTTTAGTTATTAACTTTTCCATGTATTATTCTCTTCTATTAATTTAGAGTTTTTAATATAATTCTTTTTGAAAGATTGGTTTCATAGAAAATATCAGTTTTGTCTGCAATATAAAGATAAATGTTCATTTTGGTTTTCCTGCTTTTAAACTCAGCTATTTGTTTTGCTATAGAGATAACTTTAATTGTTTGATAAGGTTAATTTTTAAATTTCTTTGTGGGTCATTTATGGCACATGTTTTTAGAAACTCCTGTTTTTTACTTATGAAAACTATTCATCTCTGTATCATAAACATTTTGGAGGTTTTCATGGCTAAAATGTGATCTATCTGAACTTCATTTTTCTGCTTTATATATATGCCTCCATTTCCCTCCACATCTCTAGTGAAGGCAATTTTTCAGAACTTAGTAAGTAATGGAAGCAGTTAATGTTTCCTTCTGGTTACTAGCTCAAAACTATTACCCAAACTTTTCTGACAGATTAGACCTGTGTTAGACACTACTGGATTCTATTTAATAATTGTGCATGATTCCATAGTATTTTGCACTGCAAAAATGACAACTTAGCATAAGTTAAGCTGAAGGATAATCACACCTAGAGAAATGTCAGAAAAGACTGAGGCAGAGAAAACAATACTTAAGTTAGTGAGGACATCCAAAAATTTATTTTACAAGTTTCCCTTGGATCTTTGAGCAGCTCTGATGTAGTGTTTATGGCCTTTCTCAAACATTTACCATAAAAGATTTACATGAGATCATTATAAAATTAGCAGCTAAGAAGAACATAGGCTACTTAGTGGGAGAAGCAGCCTTAGTCACGAAAGAATTCAATATCATGAGAAATGGACAATGGTGGTTGCAGTCTACACTGCAAAACTAAGGAGACGGAGTCCAAGTAATGTATGACTTTTTCCACTAGCAACTGCTTTTCAAAAGAATGGAGAGAATATTGAGATAGGTAGTTGAATTGGTGTTGATCTATTTTTGTCTTGGCTGTGTTAGTTTGTTAGGGAAACCTTGATTTTGAGAGAGAGAACATTCAGAATTTGTGTTCTTGAGTTGCACATCTCATAGCATCATGGAAGGTTTTCCTGGCCCTCTAATATTTTGGAACATGGAAAGCATGTATGCAGGGAGAGAAGAGAAGCATTATTACATGACACATGTTTATATTAATTGTTTTCTGTTTGTGAGTTTCAAAAGTTTTTGAATTTACATTGCACATATACATACATAAAAAGAGTAGTTGTCTTGCTAGTATGCTGTGTTGGTTAATGTTGGTTAATGTGCTAAGAAAGACAGTAAACAGAATTCGTAGAATTAAAAGAGGATTTATTTAGAAGGCTTACAAGTCTGAGAAGAGGTGTTGTTCAAAATGGCCATGTTCACCGGCAAGAGCTGGGCTCTCCAGTAGCTACTGAGACCTGACACTGTTAGACAGCAAGGACAAGCCTGCTGCAGATCATTTTCCAAAAAACAAGGCAAAGACTGGAGCCTGGAAATAACCTGCTGTGGAGATCAGCAACATGAGGGCAGAAGTGAGTCAGTGTCTGGAAACGATGGGAGTCCAGAGTTCTTCCGGGAGAAGCTGTGAAAACCTTTCTTCCTTCCCCCCTTATTACTTAGTTCAGGCTTCCAGTAGGGCCATTCATACCCAGGGTGCATGCTTTTCTCTCATTTGCTAGCCTGCAAGTCAATCACACGCATCTGAACTTCTGTCCTGAGTGTTTCCTAATCTGATCAAGTTGGCAAACCCTCTGAAGATCACATGAGCACTAAATATACCAATGTGTGTGAGGAGCTTTCCACCGTGTCTCATAGATGCTTCCTATCTATTTTGGATAATGTTGAAAAATAGAGTTTTGGGAAGAGACTGCTGTGTATATTTTTTAGTGGTTTGATGTAGCACTAATAAACATGATGATGCCCATTCATACACGAGGCATCTTTATCTTTCTAGAGTAATTCTACCATTTAGTTACTTAGTTTGTCCTTGAAAGGATGGGCATAGGCATTAAAATGCCAGTTTTCACAAATGTGTGTCCAATGTCATGGTTTCCTCGATGAGGCTTCTGTTGACTGGACCATTCTAATTCCAGTTCAGATTATGTCTTTAACTATCTACAAATTTCCATTGCTTATAATACTGTCCTTGTCTTCCCTACTTGACATTCCTCTAAAAAGTTTAATAGCATTCACTGTCATGCTTATTTATAGTATGAGTAATGATATGATTTTGTAAAATGAAGAAAATAACTTCTTGGGATTTGGACAGGTTAGGCGCTTAGCTGCCGCAGCCAGTGGAACTTGCTTAAGAGCACAGATGAGACACGCAGCTGATCTGAGTACCCAGAACTCTCACGGGAGAGGCGGGGCTTGCTGGCAACTGCAGAAAGCTTCTTGGATTTGGATAGGTACGAAGCGCGGCCACGGGAATGTAAGAGCACAGATGAGGGGTGCAGCTGATTCGCGCACCTAGAAGTCTCACGGGAGAGGTGGGGCTTGCTGGCGGCAGCAGGAAGCTACTGGGATTTGGACAGGTACAGTGCATGGCTGTTGCGGCCAGTGGTAGTTGCTTTAGAGTGCAAGTGAGGCGTGTGGCTGATCCACACACCTAGAAGTCTTGCGGGAGAGGCGGGGCTTGCTGACAGCTCCAGGAAGCTGCTTGGATTTGGACAGGTATGAAGTGCAGCCCCTGCGGCCAGTGGTAAGCGACTTGGACAGGTATGGCACGGGGCTGCCATGGGCAGATGAACTTGCTTAAGAGCGCAGGTTAGGCACGCAGCTGAAGCAAGTAGCTACTCCGTGCACCTAGGAGTCACGCGGGAGAGGCGGGGCTGGACGGCGGCTGCAGGAAGCTGCTTGCATTTGGACAGGTACGGTGCGAACCCTGCGGCCAGTGGTTGTTTTGGAGAGCAGGTGAAGCGCGCAGCTGCTCTACGCACCTAGAATTCTTGCAGGAGACGCAGGGCTTGCCAGTGGTGGCAGGGAGCTGCTTGGATTTGGACAGGTAAGGCGCGCGGCCGCCGTGGCCAATAGAAGTTCCTTAAGAATGCAGGTGAGGTGTGCAGCGAGTCCGCACACCTAGAAGTCTTGCGGGAAAGGCAGGGTTTGCCGGCGGCTGCAGGAGGCTGCTTGAATATGCACATGTACAGCATGCGGCCGCCGCGGCCAGTGGGAGATGCTTAAGAGCACAGGTGAGGCGTGCAGCTGCTCTGCGCACCTAGAATTCTTGCGGGAGAGGCAGGGCTTGCCGGAGGCAGCAGGAAGCTGCTTGGATTTAGAGAGTTATGGCATGTGGCCAGTGGAAATTAAGAGCTCAGGTGAGGCGCCCAGCTGACCCGTGCACCTAGAAGTCTCAAGGGATAGACGGGCCTTGCCGGTGGCTGCGGGAAGCTGCTTGGATTTGGACAGGTATGTTGCCCAGCCGCCGCAGCCAGTGGTAATAGATTTAGAGTGTAGGTGAGGTGTGCAGCTGATCCATGCACCTAGGAGACTTGTGGGAGAGGCGGGGCTTGCAGGCAGCTGCAGGAAGCTGCGTGGATTTGGACAGGTATGGAATGCGGCCGCTGCGGCCATTACAACTTGCTTAGAGCACATGTGAGGTGCTCAGCCGCTCCGTGCACCTAGAAGTCTTGCTGGAGAAGCGGGGCTTGCCAGTGGCTACAGGAAGCTCCTTGGACTTGGACAAGTATGGTGCGTGGCCGCTGCAGCCATTGGAACTTGCTTAAGAGCACAAGTGAGGCTTGCAGGTGATCTGCACACACAGAACTCTCACGGGAGAGGTGGGGCTTGCCGGCAGCTACAGGAATCCATTTGGACTTGGACAGGTATGACGTGCGGCCACCGCGGGCAGTGGAACTTGCTTAAGAGGGCATGTGAGGCACGATGCTGATCCGCACACATTGAAGTCTCGCAGAAGAGGCGGGCCTTGCCGCCGTCTTCAGGAAGCTGCTTGGATTTGGACAGGTAGAAGAGTTGGCTGCTGCTGCCAGTGGAACTTGCCTAGAAGGGCAGGTGAGGCACGCAGCTGATCTGCGCACTAACTAGTCTCACGGGAGAGGTGGGTCTTGCCGACTGCTGCAGGAAGCTACTTGGATTTGGAGAGATAAGGCGCGTGGTCACCGCGGCCAGTGGAACTTAGGAGGGCAGGTGAGGCATGCAGCTGAGCCGCACACCTAGAAGTCTCGCAGGAGATGCGCGGCTTCCTGGCGGCTGCAGGAGGCTGCTTGGATTTGGACAGGTATGGCGCGTGGCCGCCACAGCTAGTGGATGTTGCTTAAGAGCACAGGTGAGGTGTGCAGCTGCTCCGCGCACCTTGACATTTTGTGGGAGAGGTGGGGCTTGGTGGTGGCTGCAGGAAGCTGGTTGGATTTGGGCAGGTATGGCGTGTGGCCGCCGCAGCCAGTGGTTGTTGCTTTAGAGTGCAGATGAGGTGCCCAGCTGATCCACGCACCTACAAGTCTCACAGGAGAGGTGGCTAGTGGTGGCTGCAGGAGGCCGCTTGGACAGGTATGGTGTGCGGCCTCCGCGGGCAGTGGCATTGAGAGGGCAGGTGAGGTGAACAGCTGATCCATGCGCATAGAAGTTTCGCAGGAGGTGGGCCTTGCCAGCAGCTACAGGAAGCTGCTTGGATTTGGACAGGTAAGGCACTCGACTGCTGCGACCAGTGGAATTTGCTTAAGAGCACAGGTGAGGCATGCAGCTGATCTGCACACCTAGACATCTTGCGGGAGAGGCAGGGCTTGCCGGACAGGTATGGCATGTGGTCACCACGGCCAGTGAAACTTAAGAGCGCAGGTGAGCCGTGCACCTAGAACTCTCGCTGGAGAGGCGAGGTTTGCCGGCTGATGCAGGAAGCTACTTGCATTTGGAGAGTTACGTTGTGCTCCCACCGCAGCCTGTGGAAGTTTAAGAGCGCAGGTTAGGCACACAGATGTTCTGCGCAACTAGAAGTCTCGCGGGAGAGGCGGGGATTGCCGGCAGCTGCAGGAAGCTGCTTGCATTTCGGCAGGTAGGGCACATGTCCAGTGGAAATTAAGAGCGCAGGTGCAGTGCCCAGCTGATCTGTGCACCTAGAAGTCTCGCAAGAGAGGCAGGGCTGGCCGGCAGCTGCAGGAAATTGTTTGGATTTGGACAGGTATGGCACGCGGCCACCGCGCCCTGTGGAAGTTGCATAAGCGTGCAGGTGAGGCACACAGCGGACCCTCGCACCTATAGGTCTCACGAGAGAGGTGGGGCTTGCTGGCAGCTGCAGGAAGATGCTTGGATTTGGACAGGTCTGTCACTCGGTGGCCACGGCCAGTGGAACTTGCTTAAGAGAGCAGGTGAGGCGGGCAGGTGCTCCATGCACATAGAAGTCTTGTGGGAGAGGTGGTGCTTGGTGGTGGCTGCAGGAAGCTGGTTGGATTTTGGCAGGTATGGCATGCGGCCACCACAGCAGTTGTTGTTACTTTAGAGTGCAGGTGAGGTGCACAGCTGATCCACCCACCTAAGTCTCACGGGATAGGCGGGGATTGCCGGCAGCTGCAGGAAGCTGCTTGGATTCAGACAGGTATGGCACGAGGCTGCTGGAGCCAGTGGTACTTGCCTAAGAGGGCAGGTGAGGCATGCAGCTGGTCTTCGCACCTAGAATTCTCATGGGAGAGGCAGGTCTTGGTGCCAGTTACAGGAAGCTTCTTGGACTTGGACAGGTCCGGCGTGCGGCCACCACAGCCAGTGGTTGTTGCTTTAGAGCGCAGGTGAGGCGCGCAGCTGATCAACCCAAGTCTCGCGGGATAGGCGGGTCTTGCTGGCTGCTGCAGGAAGCCGTTTGCATTTAGACAGTTACAGCGTGTGGTTGCCGTGGTCAGTGGAAGTTACTTAAGAGTGCAGGTGAGGTGCGCAGATGCTCTGTGCAACTAGAAGTCTCACGGGGGACACGGGGCTTGCAGGCAGCTGCAAGAAGCTGCGGGGATTTGGACAGAATGGAGCGCAGCCACTGCGGCCACTAGAACTTGCTTAGAGCGCAGGTGAGGTGCTCAGCCGCTCCGTGCACCTAGAAGTCTCGCCGGAGAAGCGGGGCTTGCTGGCAGCTACAGGAAGCTGCTTGGACTTTACAGGTATGGCACGTGGCCGCTGCAGCCAGTGGAACTTGCTTAAGAGTGCAAGTGAGGCTCGCAGGTGATCTGTGCACAAGGAACTCTAATGGGAGAGGTGGGGCATGCCGGCGGCTGCAGGAAGCTGCTTGGACTTGGACAGGTATGGCACATGACTGCCACGGGCAGTGGAACTTGTGTAAGAGAGGTGAGGCACGCAGCTGATCCACACACATAGAAGCCTCACAGGAGAGGCGGGCCTTGCCGTCGGCTTCAGGAAGCTGCTTGGATTTGGACAGGTCGGGGAGTCAGATGCTGCTGCCAGTGGAACTTGCCTAGGAGGGCAGGTGAGGTACGCAGCTGATCCGCGCACCAACATATCTCGCGGGAGAGGTTGGGCTTGCTGGCTGCTGCAGGAAGCTGCTTAGATTTGGACAGGTAAGGCATATGGTCACCGCGGCCAGTGGAACTTAGGAGGGCAGGTGAGGCGTGGGGCTGAGCCGCACACCTAGAAGTCTCGCGGGAGAGGTAGGGCTTGCTGGCGGCTGCAGGAGGCTGCTTGGATTTGGATAGGTATGGCGCACAGCCGCCGCGGCCAGTGGATGTTGCTTAAGAGCGCAGATGAGGTACACAGCTGCTCCGTGTACTTAGACATTTTGTGGGCGAGGCGGGGCTTGGCAGTGGCTGCAGGAAGCTTGTTGGATTTGGGCAGGTACGACGTGTGGCCGCCACAGCCAGTGGTTGTTACTTTAGAGCACAGATGAGGCGCCCAGCTCATTCATGCACCTAGAAGTCTCACAGGAGAGGCAGGGCTTGCTGGCTGCTGCAGGAAGCTGCATGGATTTGGACATTCCTGGCACGCGGCTGCCGTAGCCTGTGGAAGTTTAAGAGTGCACGTGAGGCGCACACATAGAAGTCTCGCGGGAGGGGCTTGGCGGTGGCTGCAGGAAGCTGGTTGGACTTGGACAGGTCTGGCGTGCGGCCACCACAGCCAGTGGTTGTTGCTTTAGAGTGCAGGTGAGGTGCCCAGCTGATCCACACGGTTAAGTCTTGCGGGAGAGGTGGGTCTTCCTGGCTGCTGCAGGAAGCTGCTTGCATTTGGACAGTTAAGGCGCATGACCGCCGCGGCCAGTGGAAGTTACTTAAGAGTTCAGGTGAGGCGCATAGCTGCTCCACACACCTAGAAGTCTTGCGGGAGAGGCGGGGGTTGCCGGTAGCTGCATGAAGCTGCTTGGATTCAGACAGGTATGGCATGAGGCTGCCGCAGCCAGTGGTACATGCCTAAGAGCGCAGGTGAGGTGCGCAGCGGGTCTGCACACCTAGCAGTCTCGCGGGGGAGGCAGGGCTTGATGGCAGCTGCAGGAGGCTGCTTGGATTTGGACAGGTATGGCACGCAGCCACCGCGGCCAGTGGATGTTGCTTAAGAGCGCAGGTGAGGCACACAGCTGTACCATGCACTTAAGACATTTCGTGGGAGAGGCGGGGCTTGGCCATGGCTGCAGGAAGCTTGTTGGATTTGGGCAGATGCGGCGTGTGGCCGCCACAGCCAGTGGTTGTTACTTTAGAGCGCAAGTGAGGCGCCCAGCTCATTCATGCACCTAGAAGTCTCACAGGAAAGGCGGGGCTTGCTGGCTGCTGCAGGAAGCTGCATAGATTTGGACAGTCCTGGTACACGGCTGCCACAGCCTGTGGAAGTTTAAGAGCACAGATGAGGCGTGCAGCTGGACTGCACACCTAGAAGTCTCGCAAGAGAGGCAGGGCTGGCTGACAGCTGCAGGAAGCTGTTTGGATTTTGATAAGTACGGCACGCGACCGCCGTGCCCAGTGGAAGTTGTGTAAGTGTGCAGGTGAGGCACACAGCTGACCCTCACACCTAAAAGTCTTGCAGGAGAGGTGGGGATTGCTGGCAGTTGCAGGAAGCTTTTTGGACTTGGACAGGTGTGGTGCGCTGAGGCTATGGCCAGTGATAGTTGCTTTAGAGCGCAGGTGAGGTGCGTAGATGACCAGTGCACCTAGAAGTCTCGTGGGAGAGGTGGGTCTTGGCAGCAGTTGCAGGAAGCTTCTTGACTTGGACAGGTAAGGCATGTGGCTGCCGCAGCCAGTGGTCCTTGTTTAAGAGTGGAATTGAGGCAAGTAGCTACTCTGTATACCTAGAAGTCTCGTGGAAGAGTCGGGGTTGAAGGTGGTTGCAGGAAGTTGCTTGGATTTGCACAGGTAGGGCGCACGGCCACCAAGGCCAGTATGTTGCTTAAGAGTGCAGGTGAGGCATGCAGCTGGCCACAAATCTATAAGTCTTGTGGGAGAGGTGGGGATTGCTGGCAGCTGCAGAAACCTGTTTGGGTATGGACAGGTATGGCATGCAGCCGCCGCGGCCAGTGGAAGTTGCTTAAGAGTGCAGGTGAGGCATGCAGTTGACCTGCACACCTTGATGTTTCACAGGAGAGGCAGGGCTTGCCGGCAGCTGCAGGAAACTGCTTGTTTTTGGACAAGCCTGGCGCTCGGCCACCACAGCCTGTGAAACTTGCTTGAGTTCAGGTGAGGCACACAGCTGATCTGAGTACCTAGAAGAGTCATGGGAGAGGCGGGGCTGCCCGGCGGCTGCAGGAAGCTGCTTGGATTTGGACAGGTATGGAACGCGGCCACCGCGGCCAGTGGAAGTTGCTTAAGAGTACAGGTGAAGCACGTAGTTGACCCACATATCTAGAAATCTCACGGGAGAGGTAAGGCTGGCTGGCAGCTGCAGGAAGCTGCTTGGATTTGGAAAAGTCTGGCACTCAGCTGCCACGGCCAGTGGAACTTGCTTAAGAGCCCAGGTGAGGTGCGCAGCTGCTCTGAGCACCTAGAAGTCCCGCAGGAGAGGCGGGTCTAGCGGCGGCTGCAGACCACTGCTTGGATTTGGACAGGTAGGACGCATTGCCGCCGTGGTCAGTGGAACTTTAGCTTAAGAGTGCAAGTGAGGCGCTCAGCTGCTCCACGCAGGAAGAAGTCTCACGGGAGAGGCGGAGCTTACTGGGGGCTACAGGAAGCTGCTTGGAATTGGACAGGTATGAGGCCGCTGCAGCCAGTGGAAGCTGCTTGGATTTGGACAGGTATGGCACGCAGCCACTGCGGCCAGTGGAAATTAAAGGGCAGGTTTGGCGCACAGCTGATCCACGCACATAGAAGTTTCGCAACAGGTGGGCCTTGCCGGCGGCTGCAGGAAGCTGCTTGGATTTGGACAAGTGTGATGCGCGGGCACTGCAGCAACTGGAAGTTGCTTAAAAGCACAGGTGAGGCGTGCACCTGATCTACACACTCCACACACGTAGCAGTCTCGCTGGAGAGGCGGGGCTTGATGGCAGCAGCAGGAAGCTGCTTGGATTTGGACAGGTAAGGCGCTCGGCCGCTGTGGCCAGTGGAACTTGCTTAGGAGCACAGGTGAGGCATGCAGCTGGTCCACGCATCTTGCTGGAGAGGCGGGGCTTGCTGGACAGGTGTGGCGCATGGTCGGCATGGCCAGTGGAAGTTAAGAGCACAGATGCAGCACGCAGGTGAGCCGCGCACCTAGAACTCTCGGAGATGCGGTGTTTGCCTGCTGCTACAGGAAGCTGCTTGCATTTGGAGAGTTACGTCATGCGCCCACTGCATCCTGTGGAAGTTTAAGATCGCAGGTAAGGTGCGCAGATTCTCTTGTCTCGCAGGAGAGGCAGTGTTTACTGGCGGCTGCAGAAAGCTGCGTGGATTTGGACAGGTATGGTGCATGGCCACCACGGCCATTGGAACTTGCTTAAGAGCGCAGCTGAGGCACACGGCTGCTCCGCACACCTAGAAGTCTTGCAGGAGAGGTGGGGATTGCCGGCAGCTGCAGGAAGCTGCTTGGATTCGGACAGGCATGGCACATGGCCACCACAACCAGGGGATTGGCCTAAGAGCGCAGGTGAGGTGCGCAGCTGGTCTGCACCCCAGCAGTCTTGCAGGAGAGGCGGGGCTTGCCGGCACCTGCAGGAATCTGCTTGGATTTGGAGCGGTAGGGTGCGCATTCAGTGGAACTTAAGAGCGCATGTGCGGCGCCCAGCTGATCTGCGCACCTAGAGGTCTTGCGAGAGAGGCAGGGCTGGCCGGCAGCTGCAGGAAGCTGTTTGGATTTGGACAGGTATGGCACGCAGTCGCCACGCCCAGTGGAAGTTGTGTAAGTGTGCAGGCGAGGCACACAGCTGATCCTCACACCTGGAAGTCTCACAAGAGAGGCGGGGCTTGCTGGCGGCTGCAGGAAGATGCTTGGGTATGGACAGGTCTGGTGCTCGGCAGCCACGGCAAGTGGAACTTGCTTAAGAGCACAGGTGAGGTGCGCAGGGGCTCTGCGCACATAGAAGTCTTGCAGGAGGGGCGGGGCTTGGCGGTGGCTGCAGGACTGCTTGGATTTTGGCAGGTACGGTGTACGGCCACCACTGCCAGTGGTTTTTGCTTTAGAGCGCAGGTGAGGCGCCCAGCTGATCCAGGCACCTAAAAAGTCTCGCGGGAGAGGTGGGGTTTGCCGGCTGCTGCAGGAAGCTGTTTGCATTTGCACATTTCCGGCTCGCGACCGCTGCAGCCTGCAGAAGTTCAAGTGCACAGGTGAGGCACGCAGATGCTCCGCACAACTAGATGTCTTGTGGGAGAGGCAGGGCTTGCCAGCGGCTGCAGGAAGCTGCATGGGTTTGGACAGGTAGGCCGTAGCTGCTCTGGCTACTGGAACTTAAGAGTGCAGGTACAGTGTGCAGTTGCTCTGAGCACCTAGAAGTCTCACGGGAGAGGCAGGGCTTGTCGGCAGCTGCAGGAAGCTGCTTGGATTTGGAAAGGCCTGGTGCTCGGCCGCCACAGCCAGTGGAACTTGCTTAGGAGCACAGGTGAGGCACGCAGCTGATCTGTGCACCTAGACGTCTCTTGGGAGAGGCGGGGTTTGCCGGACAAGTATGGCGTGTGGTCGCCACGGCCAGTGGAACTTAAGAGTGCAGGTGAGGCACGCAGGTGAGCCGCGCACCTAGAACTCTCTCTGGAGAGTCAGGGCTTGCCGGCAGCTACAGGAGGCTGCTTGGATTTGGACAGGTAGGGCATGCATCCAGTTGAACTTAAGAGCATAGGTGCAGCGACCAGCTGATCTGTGTACCTACAAGTCTTGTGGGAGAGGCGGGCCTTGTTGGTGACTACAGGAACCTGCTTGGATTTGGACAGGTATGGCGCACGGCTGCCATGGCCAGTGGTAATTGCTTTAGAGTGCAGGTGAGGCGCACAGCTGATCCGTGCACGTAGAAGTCTTGCGAGAGAGGCAGGGCTGGCTGGCAGCTGCAGGAAGCTGTTTGAATTTGGACAGGTACAGCATGCGGCCTCCGTGCCCTGTGGGTGTTGCATAAGTGTGTAGGTGAGGCACACAGCTGACCCTCACACCTAGACGTCTCACGAGAGAGGTGCGGCTTGTTGGCGGCTGCAGGAAGATGCTTGGATTTGGACAGGTCTGGCGCTCAGCGTCCGCAGCCAGTGAAAGTTTAAGAGTGCAGGTGAGGCGCGCAGATGCTCCATGAAACTAGAAGTCTCATGAGGGAGGCGTGGCTTACAGGCAGCTTCAGGAAGCTGCTGGGATTTGGACAGGTACGGAGCATGGCCACTGCAGCCAGGGGAACTTGCTTAGAGTGCAGGTGAGGTGCTTAGCCACTCCGTGCACCTAGAAGTCTCGCTGGGGAGGCGGGGATTGCCGGCAGCTGCAGGAAGCTGGATTCAGACAGGTATGGCGCGCGGCCGCCACTGCCACTGGTACTTGCATAAGAGTGCAGGTTAGGCACACAGCTGGTCTGCACGCCAAGAAGTCTCACGGAAGAGGTGGGGCTTGCCGGCGGCTGCAGGAATCTGCTTGGATTTGGACAGGTAGGGCGCCATCCAGTGGAACTTAAGAGTGCTGGTGTGGCACCCAGCTGATTTGCACACCTAGAAGTCTCGCGAGAGAGGCAGGGCTGGCTTGTGGCTGCAGGAAGCTGTTTGGATTTGGACAGGTACGGCACGTGGCCGCTGCGCCAAGCGGAAGTTGTGTAAGTGTGCTGGAGAGGCACACAGCTGATCCTCGCACCTAGAAGTCTCACGAGAGAGGCGGGACTTGCTGGCGGCTGCAGGAAGATGCTTGGATTTGGACAGGTCTGGCACTTGGTGGCCACGGCCAGTGGAACTTGCTTAAGATCGCAGGTGAGGTGCACAGATCTTCTGCGCACATAGAAATCTCGCAGGAGAGGTGGCCGTTTCCAGCCGCTGCAGGAAGCTGCTGGGATTTGGACAGGTACAGTACTCAGCCACCACTGCCTGTGGAAGTTTCTTAAGAGTGCAGGTGAGGTGCACAGATGCTCTAAGCAACTAGAAGTCTCATGGGAGCAGCAGCGCTTGGAGGCAGCTGCAGAAAGCTGCGGGGATTTGGACAGGTACAGAGCGCGGCCGCTGCTGCCTTTGGAACTTTCTTAGAGCGCAGGTGAGGTGTTCAGCTGCTCTGTGCACCTAGAAGTCTCCGTGTGCACCTAGAAGTCTCGCCGGAGAAGCGGGCCTTGCCAGTGGCTACAGGAAGCTGTTTGCACTTGGACAGGTATGGCGCATGGCTGCTGCAGCCAGTGGAACTTGCTTAAGAGCACAAGTGAGGCTCGCAGGTGATCTGTGCACACAGAACTCTCACGGGAGAGGTGGGGCTTGCTGGCAGCTGCAGGAAGCCGCTTGAACGTGGACAGGTATGATGTGCGGCCGCCATGGGCAGTGGAACCTTCTTAAGAGGGCAGGTGAGTCATGCAGCTGATCCACACACATAGAAGTCTTGCGGAAGAGGGGGCCTTGCTGTCGGCTTCAGGAAGCTGCTTGAATTTGGACAGGTACGGCACACGGCCGCTGTGGCCAGTGGAAGTTGCTTAAGAGTGCAGGTGAAGCATGTAGTTGACCCATATACCTAGAAGTCTCACAGAAAGGCAAGGCTTGCTGGTGGCTGCAGGAAGCTGCTTGGATTTGGAAAGGTCTGGCGTTCGGCCACCACGGCCAGTGGAACTTGCTTAAGAGCCCAGGTGAGGCACGCAGCAGGACTGCGCACCTAGAAGTCTCGCGAGAGAGGCAGGGCTGGCCGACAGCTGCAGGAAGCTGTTTGGATTTTGGCAGGTACAGCACACGGCCGCCGTGCCCAGTGGAAGTTGTGTAAATGTGCAGGTGAGGCACACAGCTGACCCTCACACCTAAAAGTCTCATGAGAGAGGCGGGGCTTCCCGGCAGCTGCAGGAAGATGCTTGGATTTGGACAGGTCTGGCACTCGGTGGACAAGGCCAGTGGAACTTGCTTAAGAGCGCAGGTGAGGTGCGCAGGTGCTCCACGCATATAGAAGTGTTGTGGGAGGGGCGGGGCTTGGTAGCTGCAGGAAACTGCTTGGATTTAGACAGGTTTGGCGAGCAGCCACCACAGTCTGTGGTTGTTGCTTTAGAGCGCAGGTGAGGTGCCCAGCTAATCCACACACTTAAGTCTCACGGGAGAGGCACGTCTTGCCGGCTGCTGCATGAAGCTGCTTGCATTTGGACAGTTATGGCACGTGGCCACTGCAGCCAGTGGAAGTTACTTAAGAGTTCAGGTGAGGCGCACAGCTGCTCTGCGCACCTAGAAGTCTCGCGGGAGAGACAGGGATTGCCGGCAGGTGCAGGAAGCTGCTTGGATTCAGACAGGTATGGTGCGAGGCCGCCGCAGCCAGTGGTACTTGCCTAAGAGCACAGGTGAGACGCGCAGCTGGTCTTGGCATCTAGAAGTCTTGCAAGAGAGGCGGGTCTTGCCGGCAGTTGCAGAAAGTTTCTTTAGACTTGGACAGGTATGGCGTGCGGCTGCCACAGCCAGTGGTACTTGTTTCAGAGCAGAGGTGAGACGAGTAGCTACTCCGCGCAACTAGAAGTCTTGTGGAAGAGTCGGTGTTGACGGCAGTTGCAGGAAGTTGCTTGGATTTACACAGGTATGGCACACGACCGCCACAGCCAGGATGTTGCTTAAGAGCACTGGTGAGGCACGCAGCTGCTCTGCAAACCTATAAGTCTCGTAGGAGAGGCAGGTGTTCCTGGCGGCTGCAGAAACCTGTTTGGATATGGGCAGGTATGGCGTGCAGCCGCCGCAGTCAGTGGAAGCTGCTTAAGGGTGCAGGTGAGGCATGCAGTTGACCTGCACACCTAGATGTTTCACAGGAGAGGCAGGGCTTGCCGGCAGCTGCAGGAAACTGGTTGGGTTTGGACAGGCCTGGCGCTCGGCCACCACAGCCTGTGAAACTTGCCTGAGTTCAGGTGAGGGGCACAGCTGGTCCGAGTACCTAGAGGAGTCACGGGAGAGGCGGGGCTGGCCAGTGGCTGCAGGAAGCTGCTTGGATTTGGACAGGTATGGCATGCGGCCACCGTGGCCAGTGGAAGTTGCTTAAGAGTGCAGGTGAAGCATGTAGTTGACCCACATACCTAGAAATCTCACGGGAGAGGTAAGGCTGGCCGGCAGCTGCAGGAAGCTGCTTGGATTTGGAAAAGTCTGGCGCTCAGCTGCCACGGCCAGTGGAACTTGCTTAAGAGCCCAGGTGAGGTGCGCAGCTGCTCTGAGCACCTAGAAGTCTCGCAGGAGAGGCGGTTCTAGCGGCGGCTGCAGACCACTGCTTGGATTTGGACAGGTAGGATGCGTTGCCGCCGTGGTCAGTGGAACAAGCTTAAGAGCGCAGGTGAGGCGCTCAGCTGCTCCACGCAGGAAGTCTCACGGGACAAGCAGGGCTTACCGGCGGCTACAGGAAGCTGCTTGGAATTGGACAGATATGACGTGAGGCCGCTGCAGCCAGTGGAAGTAGCTTAAGTGCTCAAGTGAGGCTCACAGGTGATCTGCACACATAGAACTCTCACGGGAGAGGTCGCGCTTGCCAGCGGCTGCAGGAAGTCGCTTGGACTTGGACAGGTATGGTGCACGGCCACCGCGGCCAGTGGAAATTAGAGGGCAGGTGAGGCGCACAGCTGATCCATGCACATAGAAGTTTCACAGCAGGTGGGCCTTGCCGGTGCCTGCAGGAAGCTGCTTGGATTTGGACAGGTGTGATGCGCAGGCACCGTGGCCACTGGAAGTTGCTTAGAAGCACAGGTGAGGCATGCACCTGATCCACACACGTAGCAGTCTCGCTGGAGAGACGGGGCTTGACGGTGGTAGCAGGAAGCTGCTTGAATTTGGACAGGTAAGGCGCTCGGCCGCTGCGGCTAGTGTAACTTGCTTAGGAGCACAGGTGAGGCATGTAGCTGATCCGTGCACCTATATGTCTTGTGGGAGAGGTGGGGCTTTCCGGCGGCTGCAGGAAACGGCTGGGATTTGGACAGGTATGGCGCTCGGCCGCTGCAGCCGGTGGAAGTATATGAGCACAGGTGAAGCGGGCAGATGCTCCGCGCAACTAGAAGTCTCGTGGGAGAGGTGGGGCTTGTAGGCAGCTGCAGGAAGCTGCTGAGATTTGGACAGGTATGGAGCATGGCCGCTGCGGCCAGTGGAACTTGCTTAGAGTGCATGTGAGGTGCTCAGCCACTCTGTGCACCTGGCAGTCTCGCCGGAGAAACTGTGCTTGCCGGCAGTTACAGGAAGCTGCTTGGACTTGGACAGGTATGGTGCATGGCCGCCGCAGGCAGTGGAACTTGCTTAAGAAGGCAGGTGAGGCATGGAGGTGATCCGCACACATACAAGTCTTGTGGGAGAGGCGGGCCTTGCCCTCGGATTCAGGAAGCTGCTTGGATTTGGACAGGTACAATAGTCGGCTGCCGCTGCCAGTGGAACTTGCCTAGGGCAGGTGAGGCTTGCCGCTGATCCACGCACTAACCAGTCTCGCGGGAGAGGAGAGGCTTGCCGGTTGCTGCTGGAACCTCCTTGGATTTGGACAGGTATGGCGCATGGTCACCACAGCCAGTGGTACTTAGGGCAGGTGAGGCGCGCGGCTAAGCTGCACACCTAGAAGTCTCGCAGGAGAGGCAGGGCTTGCTGGCGGCCGCAGGAGGCTGCATGGATTTGGACAGGTGTGGCGCATGGCCGCTGCGGCCAGTGGAAGTTGCTTAAGATTGCAGGTGAGTCGCACAGCTGCTCTGTGCACCTAGAAGTCTCATGGGAGAGGTGGGGTAGCTGGCGGCTGCAGGAACCTGCTTGGATTTGGAGAGGTGTGGCCGCCACAGCCTGTGGAAGTTGCTTAAGAGTGCAGTTGTGGTGTGCAGTTGACCTGCGCACCTAGAAGTCTCACTGCAGAGGAAGGGCTTGCCGGCAGCTGCTTGGATTTAGACAGGTATGGCTCACTGCTGCCGCGGCCAGTGAAAGTTGCTTAAGAGTGCAGTTGAGGTGCACAGTGCTCCGCGCACCTAGAGGTCCCGTGAGAGAGGTAGGGCTGGCCAGCAGCTGCAGAAAGCTGCTTGGATTTGGAGAGGTGCTGCACGTGGCCTCTGAGGCCAGTGGAACTTCCTTAAGAGGGCAGGTGAGGCGTGCAGCTGATCCATGCACCTAGAAGTCTAGCGGGAGAGGCGTGGCTTGCTGGTGGTTGGAGGAAGCTGATTGGACTTGGATAGGTAAGGCTCTCGGCCACTGCAGCTAGTGTAACTTGTTTAAGAGTGGAGTTGAGGCGAGTAGCTGCTCCGCACACCTAGAAGTCTCATGGGAAAGGTGGGGCTTGAAGGCATTTGCAAGAAGCTGCTTGGATTTGGACAGGTATGGCGCACGGCCGCCATGAACAGTGGAACTTAAGAGCGGAGTTGTTAGTAGCTGCTCCGCGCAACTAGAAGTCTCGCGGGAGAGGTGGGCCTTCCCAGCAGCTGCAGGAATTGCTTGGACTTGGACAGGTACGGTGTGTGGCCGCCATGGTCAGTGGAACTTGCTTAAGAGTGCAGGTGAGGCATGCAGCTGATTCGCTCACCTAGAATTCTCACAGGAGAGGCGGGACTTCCTGGTGGCTGCAGGAATTGCTAGGATTTGGACAGGTACAGCGCGCGGACACTGAGGCCTGTGGAACTTGCTTAAGAGGGCAGGTGAGGCACACAGCTGATTCGCGCACCTGGAAGTCTCTCAGGAGGGGTGGAGCTCACCAGTGGCTGCAGGAAGCTGCTTAGATTTGGAAAGGTATGGTGCATGGCTGGTTCCCAGGACTTGGATCCCCGCAGAGGTAGCAAGGAGTGCTGGTGGCCAGAGGAAATTGCTTAAGAGCCAAGGGTGGGGCTTGTAACTGGTCCTCGTGTCTTGGAGCCCAGGGGAAGAGATGGGGAGTGCCGGAAGCCAAAAGGAGCTGCACAGGAACAGACCAGGAGAGTGCACAAGCATCCTCAGCACCAGGAGACCTTGAGGCAGTTCCGGGGCCTGGATAACAAAAGACAGAGCCACACGGGAGTAGAGCAGTGGGGGTTGAGTTTGTATCTCCACTGCCCCTTGCCGCGGGAGTCAACGCAGAGGCTGGGCTCTCCCAGCACCTGACAGAGCCACATAGAGGAAGCAAGTGATTACTAAAAAACACCAGAGACAGCAGAACCATGAGGAAACATGGAAATAAATCTCCTTCAAAAAATATTGACACTCCAGAAGAGCATACCAGGAATCCTGAAAATAAAGATGAAAATGGCACAAATGAAGGTAAATTCTGGGCCCAGAAATACAACGAGTTAAAGCAGGAACTAAAGCAGGAAATAAAACAGGAAATAAAGCCAGAAATGATACAGGACATGAGAACCTTAGAACAAGAGCTACGCCAAGACCTAGCTAAGCTAAGGGCAAGCTATGAGAAGCAGGTAGAGAAGATCAAAGAAGAAATGAACTGGAGGAGAATGAAGGCAATGCAAGATGTGGGAGAAGAACACAATAGAGACGTGAGAAAAATAAATGCAGATTTACAGGATGCAAAACACACACAGGTCACAATAAGCAACAATATCAAACAATTTCAAAATAGATTATCAGATTTAGAAGACAAAATGGCAGAGCAGAAACAGAAAGACTATAAAGAAAGCAAAACAAAAAGAGAAGGTGTATTATTACAACATCTGATAGATGATTCAAAGAGAAACAATCTGAGAATTATGGGAGTCCAAGAGAAGACTGAAGACGAAACAAAAGGAGTAAAGGTCATATGTAAGGAACTTATGGAAGAAAATTTCCCATACTTAAGAAGAGATATGAACATTGATTTTTTGTAGGTATATAGAACACCAAACAATGTGGATCAGAAAAGAACTTCATCACGATACATCATAATTAAAGTACTACAAACCCAACACAAGGAGAGAATACTGAAAGGGTTAAGAGAAAAGCAGCAGAAGGTGATGTATAATGGTAAGCACATCAGGATAACTGCAGATTTCTCAACCCAGGTGCTAAAAGCCAGGAGATCAAGGAGCAATATCATTCAAAAACTAAAAGAACACAAATTGTAACCAAGACTACTATATCCAGCAAAACTATCTTTTAAACTAGAGGGAGAAATTAAAATTCTACATGATATAGAAAGCTTAAAGCTTAAAGAAACTTGCAGCCACTTGCATCACTGCAGAGAATTTTCAAAGGAGACTTGGATTGTGAAAGAGAAACCAACAACATAAGAGTCTCCAAAGGGGGAAAAAAAAGCTGGAGGAGAATGAGCTGAGAAAAAAGTAAAGTCAGTGAACAACATGGAAAAACTGCAACTATGGCAGGACCCACCAAACATACCTCAATAATTACTCTGAACGTCAACGGCCTCAACTCCCCTATCAAAAGACACAGACTGACTGACTGGATCAAAAAACAGAAACCCACAATTTGCTGCCTACAAGAGACAAACTTCACCTACAAGGAAACTCACAGACTGAAAATAAAAGGTTGGAATTCAATATTTCATGTGACAGGTCCCAAAAAACAAGCAGGAGTAGCTATATTAATCTCAGACTCATCAGACTTCAAAAGAAAACAGGTATAAAGAGACAAAGATGGACACTGCATACTGGTAAAAGGAACATTAGAACAGGAAGAAATCACAATTATCAATATATATGCCCCCAACCCTAGAGCACCCAATTATGTAAACCAAAAAGTACTAGATCTGAAAGGACACATAGGCCCCAACACAATTATAGTAGGGGACTTTAATACCCCACTGTCACAAATAGATCAACCAGACAAAAAACCAACAAAGATATACAACTGTTGAAAGACA
>PVKB01007689.1:0-29450 GCA_004027205.1 Ctenodactylus gundi
TTTTTCTTCTGCAGAATTAAGAGATTTTGCTTTTTGTGGTACCAGGGATTGAGCCCAGGCCCTTCACACTGAACTTCATCCCCAGCCTATTTTTTTTTTTAATTTTTGAGACAAATCTTGCTAAGTTGCTAAGTTGCCCATGCTGGGCTCAAACTTGTTACCCTCTTGCCGTAGCCTCAGAGCATGCTGGGGTTACCAGGCCCATTGGAAAGAGGATTTTGAACCATAAGATCCAGAACCACACTGACTCTGCTACAATTACTGCTAACATAATGGCTGGCCTGTGGTCTGTTCCCAACACCTGCGAACCCAGTAATTGGAATATGGACCCAATGGCCAAAAATGGCAGCTTACTGATGCCATACGACTCTGATGGTGGCAGCTCTTTGGGTAAGTAACTTTTATACATGTGTGACAAGTACCCTTTGTCACAACGGTGCTATGTAACAATCATCCCAAAGGTCAATGGCATACCAGTAATTATTTCTTTGTCATGAGTCTCCAGGTCAGCTGAGCAGTTCTGCTGTAGGTTGGGCTCAGCTGGACAGTTCTGCTCACAGCTAAGACTCACTGCACATATTTAGCTGTTGGCTGTCAGTTGAAATAGCCAGGATGAGTGAACTACATGTTTTTAGTAAATATAAACCTCCAACTCAAGCAGGTTGTCTTACTTTTTCGTTGCTGTGACTCAATACCCAACACCCACAAACTTAGGAAAGGAAAGGTTTATTTTAGCTCACAGTCTCGAAGGTCACAGTCCATTCAGGGGTGGCCAGCAACAATCGAAGTACATGGCAGAGAGAGAGGTGGAGGCAGCTTCCCCATGGAGGCAGCTTCCCCGGCCATCACAAACAGGAAGGGTGAAGCTAGTTGAGACTAGTCCCAGTCCTCCAGGAAGGCAGGTGCAGCTTATGTAACCTTTCAGGTCTCCGCCCAGGAACCAGTCCCTCCTGCATCCAGGTGTGGCCACTACACACCGTTAATCCTAACTTAACTGCAATCCACCCCTCCAGACCAAACCCCAGTCCACCAACATCACATGGTTCCATCAAAATACATGAGGCTTTTGGGGGACACTCCAGATCCTAACCACAACATTCCACCCCTGGCCCCCAAGTGACTCATGTCCTCCCCATGCAAAATGCATTTATTCTTTCTCCAAGAGTCACCGAAGTCTTAACAGTTTCAGCACTGCTAAAGAAACTGCAAATCCATAGTCTCCTCTGAGATTAAGACAAACTTTTAGCTGTGAGCTCCTGTTCAAACCAGAGTTAAGCACTTCCAACATACAATGGCACAGGGTAAACATTTCCATTCCAAAAGGGATGAATAAGGTAATAAAAGGCAATAGGACCAGAACAATTCCTAAATCTGGCAGGGCAAGTGTTAAATCCTGTAGCTCAATGTCCAGCAACTGGGGTAAATGCTGGTGAGGCATAAACTCCAAGGGGCTTGGGTGGTCCCACCCCTGTGTCATTGCTGCTGACTGCAACCTCCATCTTCTCTCCTTTGGCCTGGATCCACTCACGGCCTGCTGCGTGTCTCAGCTGACAATCCATGCTCCTGGCTTCTCCAAATTTTCGGGCTCTCCACTGGACCTTAGGCTTCACCTTCACAATTTCACACATTGCCCTGCCAGGGGCACACTGCTTGGCCTCCAAGGCCTTCCTCTGAAACCTGGGTGGAAGCCTCCATGAACCCACAACTCTTGGGCTCTGCCAGCTTGCAAAGCCGGGACCACGTCGATGTCTCCACAATCCGCCACTGGCTTGAGCAGTAATCTGGCTCCTTTGTGCGATGGTTGCAGTAGCTTCTGAGTGCCTGGATTGCTGAACTCTGGGAAGCTGAACTCCAGCAAACACTTCCCTCTTTGGCCCCACAGGGAGTCCTGGGGTGCTCTTCACAGGACAAGATCTTTGATTGGTAAAGGGTGGAATCTTGCTGATTCCTGAGTCACTGTGAAGGCCTCTTTCTTACAGTCCTGATTCCAACTTTTCGGTTTCTGTTTAATGTTAGTCTCTTGAACAACCACTTGCTTTTCCACTCCGGACTAAAAGCTTTTTACATCTGTTCTCTCTGCCACTGTCTCCTGTCTTTCACTATAAAGATGGCTAAAAGCCACAAACAGTAGCCATGTAACAGTTTGAATATCAGTCTGTCTTGAGATTTTCTCCACCAGAGTAAGCAGTCCACCAGCCTTAATTTCAGTTTCAGGCTAAGTCTCTGGACAAGGGCAAAATGCCAACAAACGTTTTGCCACAGCATAGCACACACGGTTTTTAGGCCACTTGCCGATACAGTCCTCCTTCCCATCTGAAACTTCTTGAGCCTGGCCTTTCCAATCCACACTTCTATCAGCATTCTGGTCTTCTGAGCTCTGACCAGAATCTCCCCTCAAGCTCGGCTTAGAGCAGTCCAAGGCTTCTCCAGCTTCCATCCCCAAACTTTTCCAAATTCCTTCTGCAAACTGGTTCCAAAGACTTCTGAGCCACACTTCAGGTAAAGTACAGCATGGACCCCACTCCTCTGGTACCAATACTGTCTTAGTTACATTTTCATTGCTGCGACTCAATACCCAACACCTACAAACTTAGGAAAGGAAAGGTTTATTTTAGCTCACAGTCTCGAAGGTCACAGTCCATTCAGGGGTGGCCAGCAACAATCGAAGTACATGGCAGAGAGAGAGGTGGATGCAGCTTCCCCGGACAAACAGGAAGGCAAGCTGAGGCTAGTTGAGACTAGTCCCCGTCCTCCAGGAAGGCAGGTGCAGCTTATGTATCCTTTCAGGTCTCCACCCAGTAACCAGTCCCTCCTGCACCCAGGTGTGGCCACTACACACCGTTAATCCTAACTTAAGTGCAATCCACCCCTCCAGACCAGACCCCAATCCACCAACATCACATGGTTCCATTAAAATACATGAGACTTTTGGGGGACACTCCAGATCCTAACCATAACACAGATCCTCATGGCAAAGGGAATGAAGCAAGAGAAAAAGTGTACAGGTGCAAGTGCTCTTGTCTCATTGACCAAAACAGCTCACACGAGCAAGACAGAGGCTACACAAATAGCCTGGATGTCACTTGTCTCCAAGGGAAGCCTCTGTTTTCTTCACCACACCAGCCTTGAGGTGACAGTCAGCACTTCTGCTACATCTCTGAATAACGAATCCCGTCCACACAGCACAGGTGAGCAATCGCAGATTTTGCCGGCAATTCTGAAAAGAGTTTATACAGCACAACCCACCGCAAAGGCATTGATACCATGCCTCGTGCAACATGTCCCTCTTGAGTTTCTCAGTAACTAACCCTCCCTCTCCTCTTCCTTTTTCCTTACCTCACCCATGAACTAGTTCCTCCCCTCTCCTTTCACGCAGACCATATGACTCTTCCAGTCAGCTCCAATTTTGCATCAGCCACACTCATCCCATCAAGAAGGGGCTGGAATTTAACATTCTTACATGGAAGTGACACTGGACATAATGATGTTTCCCTGTTACAGTCTTATATGTTCTTGTTGCTGACCCCAAAAAATACAATCATGTACCTCCTCTGCTTACAACCCTTTGCTGGTTCTCTCTGTCATAGAATAAAGTGCAAATCTCTCACTGGGGCATAGTGAACCTTCCAGATCTGCCCCTCCTTGCTGCTCAAGATTGGCGTTTTCCAGAAGCATTTTGCTTATAGAAAGGGGCCACACCACTTCAAGTCTCCTGCTGGGTCCTCTGCCTGAAATAACCTCCACCTCCACCCTAATTTGCATGTCTAGAGAACCCCCTTCACCGAATCTCTCCAAAGCTTTTCCTTCACCTCTGTGGGAGAGCTTCCCTCTGCCCTCACCTATGGCCTTGCTAGACACTAGGACGTGTTAGGTTCCTCATATTTCTGGCTGTCTCGCTGTGAGCTCCTGAAGGGGAAAGAACACGTCTTTTCATCTCTATATCCCTAGTGCCCAGCACACAGCAAATGACTAAATTAATCAATTTTGAAGTTGGGTTGTAAAAAGAATTTTGTAACTGTTTTTTAACATCACTTAAATGATTATATAATCCCACAGTGACTACTTGGAAGGCAAGAACATTAATTTGGGGGATTATAAATTCTAGCAAGTAGTTAAAAAATCAGTCACATTAACTTTACCCTCACTTTTCATATTGTGTCCTCAAAGACACTACTAAGTATTAAATTAAGAAACACTTTGCTTCCACTTTTAGGATATATAAATCAAGATAGGACAGGTTTCACTGCAATGCCAAATGATTTCAAGATCTGAATAGGTTACATCGGCTTCAGTTTCTTTCCTACATACTCTACTGCAGGTCTGCGTGGCTGACTCAGTCTGCAGACCTCCATAGAATGGCTCAGCATGGCCCATGAATTATCAGGGAGTCCTTCCCCATCTCGGAATGCAGAGGAAGGAAGTACTGGAAAGATGAAAACTAACAAATAATGTCCCTACCTTTTGCTAGAGAAAGTCACTTGACCACATCTCACTTAGAAAGAGAAGTGTAGACCTTCTCTGTGGCCAGCAGGAGAAGGACCAGTGACTCTGATGATCAACACTAACACCTCCCACAGTGAGGCATTACAAGACCCAGCCCAGGTAAAAACATTACTCTTTAGCCTACTTTTTGAGCTATGAGCCCATTCATGTGCACTAACTCAATTTCACTCCTTCCAATATCTTGCATTTTCTTTCATTAGCCCTTTAATAAGCACCAACTAGGGGAAAATCCATAGACTGGAGCCCCAGGGAATGAATGATGTCATCAAGTCCAAAGGCAATCTCAAGGCAGAATTCCTTCATACTCAGAAGACGCTTGTCTGTGTTCTCTTAAGGCCTTAAATGATTAGATGAGGCCCACTCACATTATGGGAGGCTATCTATCTCTTCTATTTAAGTATGAATCTCATCCAAAACCAGCTTTGCACAAATATTCACAATGATGGTTGACCATGATCCAGCCAAGTTAATATTTAAAATTACCCATCACATCCATATAGAACCAAAGCTCATTGTACACTCATTTTGGGAGCTAACTAATCTGGAATTGTTTTGATAACTACGCAAATTACTAGAAATCTGATATTGTGCCTGTAGATTCCAATTTAAAGAGCAGAAATACCATCCCAGACTTTCCGAGGCAGGCCCTTTGCTCTTCTTTTCCAGATACATTAATTAGCCCTGCAATATCAGTCTCTACCCACTCTTGCCATTTCAGAAGCAATTTTACTTTATGTCAGAGTTTTTTTGAGGTTTCAGTATTAATTGCTTTGAGTGTGTTGGGGGGAATGGGAAGATCAGCAGAGTCGGGCAGAGTAGGTACTGCTTAGAAAAGGATACACATGAGGCAGCAACTGCATTTGTAATATATTCTTATATGAAAACTTGCTGGTGGGAGCGTTTATATTCCCTATATTATTCTTTTTCCTGTTGGAATGTTTGGAATTTCTCATAGTATTTTTAAATCTGAAACGCAGCGAATTTGGATCATATTTCTAAAGCCATACAAGATTCTTTTGGGGGACTTTTTGTTGTGTTTTTGCTTTCCCATAATTTTTATTTTTATTAGTATATGTTTGCAATACATAATAATTACACTCAAATAATTACATTCAACTGGAGGTTTTGGTGCATATGCATGTCACATCTTAAGCTTTTTTACTTCTCTTTCCCATCCTTGCTCTCCCATCTCCACCCCCATATCCAAAGGTCCTTTCCAAAACACATATAGAGTTCTGATGTTAAGCCTGGATAATGCTCAAGTCCACACTGTTTTTGCTTCTTTCCCACAATGCCCACCAGTATGCCCCTCTGTCAAGTTATCCCAAGCCAAATCCAGGGCCATAGGTCTGTAATCCTAGCCCTCCAGGAGGCTGAAGCAAAAGAATCACAAGTTCAAACCCAGCCTGAGCAATTTAACAACTTGGTGAGACCCTGTCCCAAAATTAAAAAGAAAAAAATGGACTGGGGATGTAGCTCAGTGTATAGGCCCTGCCTCTATCCTCGCTCTCGCTAAACAAACAAACAAATAAACAAATAACTGTATACCAATCTTCATAGTCACTTGCTTTAGTCATAGCTAGAACTATAGCCCTTTTTCTTCTCCTGACCTCAAAGCAGTCTTCACAGAAAAATGTTATTACCCATTTATATTTCAATAACACTATAAACACAGGTCTGGGAAAATACCACCAAGAGGATTACAAGAAAAGATATCTGTTTATGAAGATTTTCAAGTACCTGTCGTGAAGTCTTATGGAAGTATTCCCAGTGTAAATTAGCACTGCATGTGTATTGACAATTCTTAGTAACCACAAAAGTGCCAGAATGACAGAGAGGGCAGTTGTTGTTATGAATTTCTTGGCTTTGATGCTCTACAAAAAAGAAGGCCCCCCACCCGGGCCCTGTCACTGCCCTTCGAGATTGCAGTGGCAGATGTGTCATCAAGGCAGTACAGTAAGAGCCTTATGCTAGATGGCCTAGATACATTCTCCTGAAAAGCAAAGGCACATCTGCAGACTGTCATCCAAGGAGGGAACTTACAGCAATCCTCCAAAAGTGTAACTACACATCTGCCCTATTTAGCAGCCAACCATAACACATGCCTCAAAAATATTCAACCTTCAGAATAAGCACAAGCAACAAAAGAATGACAAAATGACTGTACAGATTCAGTAAAAGCTGCAATGGTTTATTTTATGTGTCACTTTGGGATAAGGAATGCTGGTAAAACATTATTATATTACTGGGTGTATCTCTAAGGGTACTTCCAGAAGATAAGTATTCTAATAAATAGACTGAATGAAAAAGGTTATCATGATCATTGTGGGTGAGCATCACCCCATTCCTCAAGGGCTCAAATGGAAAAGAAAAGCAGAGGAAGCAGGAATTTGCTCTCTCTGTTTGAGCGGGGATGTCTTTTTTCATCCACCCTCTGCCATCAGGTCCCCTGGCCCTCAAGCCTTTAGACTCAGCCTGAATTACATCGCCAGCTTTCCTGGGCCTCCAGCTTGCAGAGAGCAGAATGTGAGACTTCTTGGCCTCCATAATCATGTGAGCTGATTCTTATAATGAACCTCTCTCATTATAGATAGATGGCGTAGATTAGATGTAGGTTATCTACATATATCTCCTATTGGTTCTGTTTTTCGGGAGAATCCTGGCTAGTTAGGAAGGCATGGACAGCAATCCTAACCCTGATACCGTGAACACTGCAATCGGCCCCCAAATACAAATGTAACATCATTTAAAGCAGATAAGTCTGTGTGCTATACATTTGCTCTTTTGGCAAATTTCTCTCTCTAGATCTAATAATATTTACCTTTTGCAGATTGTGAAATTACCAATGGTAGACATATTCATTTCCTAGGTACCATAACAAAGCCAAGTGGCTTAAAACAACAGAAATATTATCTCATAGTTCTGAAAGCTAGAAGTCCAAAATCAAGGTGTCAGGATAGCCCTGATCTTTCTGAGAGTTTTAGGGGAGGATACTTTACTGCTTATACCAGCTTCTCATATTGGCTACGAATCTTCGTGCCCTGAGTCACATGGCCACCCTCTCCCAATGTGTCTTTGCATCATCCAACCTATGTGTTTGCCTTTGTGTCCAAATTTGATAAAGACACTAGTCATATTGAAAGGAAGGCCCACCATACTTACTTCAATGAAACTTGATTACCTCTGTAAGTGCCTTTTTTTCAAACAAGGTCATATTCTGAAGTGCTAGAGAGCAGGACTTCAACATGACATCTTTGAGAGATGCAATTTAACCCATTAACAGTGGAAAAGTCGGAAGAAATAAAATAGGAGACCTTGCAGCAAATGAGAAAAGCTAAATTTCTGTAACTTATAGCTTAATTAATATAAGGGCCTAAAAAACCCTCACACTGTGCTGGAGCCCGTCCCAGGGACTTGGCTTCCAGCCCCACCTATGTCATGAATGCTCTGCTTAATCTTGAACAAATATGTTGACATCTTGGTGTCTCGATTCCTTTAACTTTAAAATGAGTGGCTTGTACTTTTGATCTCTAAATGCCCTCCAAACTCTGATATGCCATGTTATTTTCAGTTAGAAGAAAGCCAGCTAAAAAATAAAAATTCAACACATGATGAGTGACATAGGAATACAGCCCTCAGTTTAGTGCCTTCTCTAGCCTTAAATGCCACCAGGAGGGTTATATAGGGTAAACAGAGGCAAGAATGAGGTGGGAAGGCTGGCAATTTCCAACAATAACCTTTGTATCAGTCAGTCAGCCCTAGAGCCACACACTCAGAATGATCTAGAACATAAAGCAGGAGTTGCAGAAGTGGCCCTGGGACCATGGAGTAAGGAGTAGTGGGGTGCTGTCTGCTGCGCTAGTTAGGTCAGGTACCCCAACGTCTTCACTGCATTAATGCAAGGTGGTCTGATTACGGGATGTTGCTACATTCTTGCCTTCAGATCCAATGGTGGGTCGGTTCTTCCTCCTCTACATCAAGGGTCCGATTTTCCAAAACAGAAGCTAATGGGAAGGGAGCAGGTCGTTGTGGCACAACTACACAGGATCTGTTCTGAGCTATTTACACACCTTATCTCCTCAAAGCCAAGCATAACCAAAAACTGTGTGCTAGGTATTAAAACAATGAGGAGAATTTGTCAAGTGTCCGTTCGGAGCCTGACATTTGCATATGTGTAATGTGTTATTCCAGATAACTGTGAAATGCCACACACACACTGATTTTTATTGAAAAACAATTAGCCTCAGAGAGGTAATGCGATGTCCCTAGGTTGACACAGCAAGACAATGGCAGAACCGGGATGATGTGGGCCTGGGCTTAATGTACTCCGTGGTGCTAAATCTCCAATTACAGACAAAAAGAGAAGAGCTAGAAGAAAGTGACAGATCCATAAACCTGATCATATTAACAGAGAGCTGAGGCAATGAAAAAAGGGAGAAAAGGAAAGAAAAGAGTTGTTCCTTACTGGTGGAATAAACATTAGTCTCTACAAAAATTACACATCTTTTTTTCAATTCCTCCCTAAGTGACCTAAGAATTAAAGGGATTCTTGGAGGAAGAAGAAAGCCCAAGAAATACTAGCCATGAGAGGCAGCCAATTACTTACAGACACACCAGTGAGATTGTTCATGTACGTGTGTGTGGATGTGTGTGCATACATGTTTCATGAAAAAAACCATAGCAAAATCAGCAGCAGACACTGAAGTCATGTTCTCCCTTTGGTGGGAGGGAAGTTGGAATCATGCATGCAACTACAAAGCAAAAGCAAAAATATCCCAAGGAGATTGCTATGGTGAGCCCTTATTATCCCATGGAAATGCCCTTCGATCAGGATGCATAATCACCATATTGCATCCAATTACAAGCTGAAGATGAAAGATGATTGCTACTGTCATGTTTGCATCTAATCAGAAGTTGGGAGACAATTATGGTAATGACGCAGGGTACGTGTCAGGAGGAGAGGGCAAACCTTGTTTAAGGACTCATCCTTTCTCTGCAGGAGACAAGCAGAAGTGTGCCCATGTTCCAAGCCATGCCAGCTAAAAAGGACATTCAATGATTTCAGACCAGTGTGGCTTGAAGTATTGGGCAGTGTGTGATGGCCGGTGGTGCCTTGAGGTGGGAGGGTGCCAGGTCCCACTAACACATGGTTTTCCACTTCTGACTCTGGACCTCGTGGTCCCAAACATGCATGGTGTTTGTGGTTCCTGAGTCCCGTTCTAATTCTCCTGAACGTGAATCTCTGAGAATGGAGGCCTACCTTAGTTATCTTCTCATTGCTGGGACAGAATACCCAATATCCACAACTTTAGAGAGAAAGATTTATTGTAGATCACAGTATCAGAAGGCCATAGTCCATTCATGGGTAGGTGGGTGACTAGAAATGGTGGAACCACATATGGGAGCCAGAGCTATAGAGAGAGAGCTCCTGACAGCATGGCAGAATAGAGCCAAATCAGGGAGCAGGTCAGAACTACCCTTCCAGGTCTGGCCCCAGTGATCTGCCCCTTTCATCCAGGCCCCACCTGCCTATAGGGAATGGTCTCCATAGCTATATGAGGCTTTTGGGGGACACTTTAGGTACAGATCACAACACAGCCCAAGAGAGTGCACTTTTACCAGACATTCAAGTGCTTATTCTTCTAAGATTTCCTCAAAAAAAAAAAAAAGATGGATCAATGGGCTGGGGGCATAGGTCAGTGATTAAAGCACTTACCTAGAAAGCACAAGGCCCTGGCTTCAGTTCCCCAGCATCACATAAACTGGGTGAGTTGATGCATATCTATAATCCTAGCACTCAAAAGTCTGAAGCAGGAGGATTACCATGAGTTCAAGGCCAGCCTGGACTACATAGTGAGTTTAGAGCCAGCCTGGACTACAGAGTGAGAGCCTGCCCCCCAAAATAGGATGGATCAAAAAGAACCAAGATGCTACATACCTCAGCTAATACCCATAGCAGATGTCCCTGAGTATTGACACTTGATACACTGAAAAAAAAATGTTGTCACCAAAGTAATAATGATGTTATCAGTTATGAGTGTATGAGTGATGCACACAAGTCTTGTATAGTCTTGTCTTGAGCTTTGAGGACTTTGAAATGCACATTACTGTATGCTTCTGATTCTTAGCTTAAAGTCTTAATTATGAAGTCCTCAGAGGAAAGAAATTAAACTCACAGTATATATGTAACTTGACTCATCCCTCTGTTCTCACACAGTGATGCTTTTCTTTTCAAAATCCCTTTCAAAGGGGCAAATAGAAAGAATCAACCTCCAAACGTGAACACATCCAACATATTACATATTTACTTTAAATATTTGTTATTGTACCACAAAATAATAATTCACTTAGTGCCTATTGAGCTAGCCACACCAACACCGACACACCACATCAGTCCTCAGAGGTATCATTTTTTTTTTTAATCTTATTGGAGAGGAAGTGAGGTTGAGAGAGGTTAAGTAACTCAGCCAAAGTCACAGAGCTGGTCGTCATGAGAACAGCACAATAATCAGCTCCTGTGTGCCTTGTTAAGGGTGGAAAGGATAGCACACATGAGAACAAACAATAGAAAATCCACAAGCCCTTTAAACTTGGTTTTGGAATGTGCTAGCTGATTTTTGGCAGCAGAACAGCTTCCCTAATTAAGTTTGTTTAGGCCAGCATTAAAGTTACTCAGCTGGCACTGAACCCCATCATCTGGGGCATTAGGAAGACGACCAGACCTTGTTTTAGAAGAGCTAATGAGTAATCCAAAGTTGACAATATTTCAAAGGGATAGAGGGATATGAGGTTGGAGTGAAGGCGGGAGCTGTTGGTAGCGCGGTGCGGCATTCGCATCTGAAGGGAAGCGCTGGCTTTCACAGTGAAGTCTCCTAGTTCTCCTCACCAGTTTTTCACTTCCATCCTGTCGCTCCTGCCGATTTCCTCTTCAGAGTAACGCCTGTGTCCTCTAAGGACAAGACATGATAGCCAATGTGAGGCTGCTCTTGACCCCCGATGTTCCCACACTGCAACTCCATTAGGTTCCACATCGGGGGCTCCTTCTGACTCCAATCTACCTGCTTCTCACTGAGCCGAACAGACTAAGGTCCCTCAAGAGCAACGCAATTTAAACAACATAGTGAATGACATGGGAAAGTGTGCTGCGTTCACAAAGTCAATGTTCTTTGGCTGAAAAAGGCTCCGTGTGGCCACTAACGATGCAGTGGTGTTCCTGGCACAAGTTCTCACTCCCTCACTTCAGGCCTTCTGTTGGGTCATTTCCCAGTTCATTCAAGTGGATCCAGCTAAATTAGTTTCTGAAAGACGTATTTACAAAAGGGCGGAGTTCTTCTATGGTGCACACCGGACTCGGGCTCACTGCACACAACACCCAGGGGCCTTCTTCCCAGGAGCTCCCAGAAAGGCCAGACATGTAGAGGAGCTGTCGTGGCTCTTGCCAGCTTGAAGCAAAAGAGCAACTGCTTGAGCTTCCAGGCCTCACACGACAGCCTGGACTCCTTTCTGTTCCAAAAGACGGAAGGCATCTTGCCTTCTTGTGTGGTAAGATCTCCTGGGACAACCCTCTGAGAAACTGGAATAGCCTACCACTTCCGTGGTCCTGTTTGCATCGTCCACTAGCAGTGGCTGGGAGCTCCTGGGTGGGAAGACTGTGACAAGTGCGAACGTGGAAACACAAAGTCTATCTGAGCTGACCTTAAACTGCCTTGGATCCCCTTCAGGTGATGTGCAATGAGGCTGCCTAGGTGCCCGGGACAGCCTGCTCTCTGGGGAGAGCCATTTTTGCTGTGTTCGGAGCCCACCAGAAATAGTACCAAGCAAGTCACTGCAAGAAAGGCTGAGCTCCTCTGCACCTGCCAGGCAGACTCTGATTGAGGCTGAGGAGGCTCAGGCGGGCCGGGAACTGCGTAGAAGGCACCTGCTGTTGGGCAAGCTTCAGGAAGGGTGTTCTGAGCACCCAGTTCCACAGGAAGGCCTATGCAGATTTCTACTCTTTCCCTCTCTCCGAGTCATTCTCTTCATCTCTGTTCTTTCGTCCCATCTCTCAGAAAGAAATCCCTCCTTTCCAAGGAAAACTTTTCCACTGATCCTCATCTCCATGTCCTCCTTGTGACCTCTTTGTATGGTTCAGCTACTCTCCTCCTCATCTCCAAAGCCCTCTTCCCACAAGCACCTCCTCTCGGCCTTGCAACACGCTTCAGGCTCCACGACCTTTGCCTCCAGGCCCCTCGGCCCTGAACTACCTGAAGCTTGCACACCTCCACTCCCACACTTGCTCCTTTAAATCTTTGTAATCTGGCTCTAATCTTTCTTCCTACTAAAAATATTCTTTAGGGAAGTTTTAGACACTTTTGATCACCAGAGAGAGTGCACTTTTTCTTCATGTTCATTTCCTTGACCTCTCTCCAAGTACGTGTGTGTGTGTGTGCATGCGCGCGTGTGTGTGTGTGTGTGTGTTAAAACTCTGGCCGCCAGGTCAATCACCAGAGCCATCCTAGGAAATTCATCTCTGTCACCACCCTTATGTTCAGTATCCTAATGCCTGCTAATCAGTGGGCAAAATGCTCGGCCTGGCACTCTGAGCCCTGATCCTCCTTTCTGGCTGCATTCTTCACTACTAATGTACATCTTTTTCTTTCTAGTACTGGAGATTGAACCAAGACCTTCATACTGAGCTATATTCCCAGGCCCTTTTCATTTTTTTATTTTGAGGCAGTATCTTACTAAGTCACTAAGATGCCCAGGCTGATCTTAGACCTGCAATCTTCCTACCTCAGCCTCCCGAGTGCTGGTATTTCAGGCATGTGTCACCACACCCAGCTTCTGACATGCATCTTTTACTCTGGCCTGCAATTCTATTTCCAGAACCCCTTGCTAGCATTCTTGCTTCTGAAATATTTCTCACATCATTCTCTCCATTTATAATACCCCTTTTCTACTTGTAGCTATCTGTCTGGTCCCCAATTTTATACATTTTTGGGCACCTATTTTGAAGCAGAGCAAGATCAGATAGCACTTCCTTTGTGAAACTTTCCCTGGCCCTATAAACTCTGGCTCCTCACAGAACTTCTTAGAGGAAGAGGAAATGAGGGTATTTTCCTTGTGAAACTTCAAACACTAGAAAGACTTTAAAGGAATTTTTTAGCCCTTTAGCAACTCATCTGCTCCAAAAATACAGAGCCCACCATGTCTTTGGATTTCAGAACTATTCAGTAGAAAGTGTATATTCTTCATAATACACACTTGATAATTTTCTGTCAAATAAATTCACAATGTGCAATTTATAATGACTCTTACTTACAATTCCAATAATTTTCCTGAGACATTAATCCTCCAGAATCCTCACTCTTCTCAAGATCAGCAAGAGAAATGTGCCCCTTTCACCCCTCTCCAGGGTGAAAGAGAATTGTGAGACTCTAGGAACACCGTATGCCAACCATGCTAAAGAGGGTGTGTGTGATCAACTCCTAAAAGGGCATGCTATTTCAAAAAAAAAAAAAACACCAAAGCTGGAGAGAGTAGCAGGTGACAGAGCCAGCAATGCCATCTGCCAAAAAGCCAAAGGCAAAGGTGTGAGTGTGGCATCATGAAGGGGAAGAGAAAAGCCCATAGTTCTCCTGAAAGTGTGAGATCTGGCACTGCCGAAAGAATGAGCCCAGCACTGGCATAATTCTCCCAGAGTTGTTGAGACCCTAGATAATCCTTAGACCTGAGGCTCTTGTGATTGGGGCAGCAGTAATTTGTCTGAAAATAAAAACTGTCAAGTGGTTCATGCTTAGCGGAAGATGAAAAGGCTGAAACATCAGAGACACCTTTGTTTCACAGAAATGACACTAATTCAGTGGAAAGAGGAAACTGTTTTTGGAGAAGGAAAAAAAAATCTCCACCAAATGGCAGGTAACAAACAGCTCCTTTTCCTCAGTGTTGAAAGCCAGTGGATTGAATTGTCTGGGTACCTCAAAGGCTAAGGAGCATTTTTGGGGTTTGTTACTGTTGTTATTTTTAGTTGACAGACAACCTTGTGCTTCTCGTTTCTGGAATAAAAATGATGTTTCTGGGGGGGGGGGTGCATCATAGAGTAGTGGAAATATCACAGGCTTTGGGGCAGAGAGATCTCAGTTCAAGCTCTAGCTTTGTGCCTACATGAGCAAGCTCTGTATCCCAGCTAAGCCTCAGGTTCCTCAGCTCTAGAATGAGGGTGACTATGCTGCTTTGTAGGGTAATATGGGAAAGAATGATAACAGCAATAGCATTTGTTAGATAGCAGGTACCCTAAGGTGACTTTATACATCTTATCCCACGTGTTTTACGGTCTTAGTTACTTTTTTGTTGCTGGGATTCAATGCCCAATATACACAAATTAGGGGAGGAAATGTTTATTTTAGCTGACAGTTTCAGAAAGCCACAGTCCACTCATGGGTAGCTGGCAACAGTAGAAGGACTTGGCAGAGGTAGAGGTGGAGGCAGCTCTTCACAGCATTCCAAAGAGGAAGCCAAGTGAAGTCAAGTCAAATCAAACGAAGTCAAGTCAAATCCGTGAAGAAGGGAGGAAGTTGCATTTATCCTTTCAGGTCCTGCCCAATAATCCAGCCCTTTTGGGTCCAGCCTCAGTGTTCCACCCCTCCTAAGTTTAAGTCCCCACCACACTCCTGTAATCCAATCCACACTTGTGCAATCCACCCATCCAGACTAGGCCCCGATCTCCCAACAGTACATGATTCCATAGGCAATCTATAACATCCAAATACATGAGACTTTTGGAGGACATTCCAGATCCAAACCACAATAATTACTACCCCATCAACTGAGCTATGTTCTGGTAGCACTGTTCTTTTACAGATGAGGAAACTGAGGTTATGAATGGTTGGATGATCCATCCAAGGTCATTCAGCTTGTGAATAACACAATTATGTGGGACTAAAGTCCAAATCTGGATATGCTCTTAATGTCCATGGCAGTCAGCTGTGCTGGACACCATCCTCAGAAGTTACCTCTTCTTATCCCTAGGATTGGCGTGAGGTTGGTTATCAGCCTACTCCTTGCTTGTTCTGTTGCATACAGACCACAGTCCTCTACCATGATCCCAAAACTTTGAGCTATTGCACTCCCAGTTATCTTGCTGTATCTAGCTAGAGGCTTGGTTATTATCCCTGCATTTTGCTTTGCCAAGGCCAATAGCTGTGGTTATTCCATTAACTCAATAATAGTAGTAACAACAATCAGTGTATGCCAGGCACTTTTTAGATATCATCTCACTCAGTCATTCCCAACTTTTTTTGAGTGTATACTGTTATTAAATAAGAGCATATATGACAAGTCCCTAGCATGAGGTGAGCTCAATAATTGCTAGTTTTGATTATATTATTTTTCAATAGAGCTACAAAATCCAAAAGTGCAGAGTTGATTAAACTATCCCAAAATTAAGTCGAAACCAAACTGAAAATATTTAACTCGAGTGTGCGTTGATGGGATGTCATTAACTTCTCTCCAAGTGTCCCAATGCTTGTACCAAGTACAGTGCAGACAGCACTGCCTGCTCCAGGGCTATTGCCCACCCAACTTCCCCACTGGAAATCCAAGTTTCTGCACAAAGCATCTCTCTCTCAGGATGTGCAGGTGAGCCTATCAATAAGCAGAGATCTCTGCTGAATTCACACAGCATTCATGTTGGACTCAACTCAAGATCATTGTCTGTATATATGTAGAGCTCTGTGGAGGGGGAGAAGGTAAGTACTTCAGAAAGATTGCTTCAAGTTTTACCAAGTTAAGCCCAGGGTCACATCCTAATAATACATCAAAGATTTTCTTTTCTCTACACTATGGTATAAAAATAACTTCTCCCTCTTGATCTTGATTCTTCTCTATGACAGTGGAAATAGAATTATATTTCCTGGACAATCTCTATTTTCAATTCAGGCTTTGGCTTATAACCTACTTCACTTTTTCAAGAAAGTCTAATACCATGATGTATTCCCAGCTTTCCATAACATTAGAATTCAAGTTTTCTTGGAGACTAGAAAAGGTGACTATCTATGATCTATATGTGGGCAATGAATATGAGCAATCAGAAGATCAAGGTCACAAATTGCTACACGGAAAGCTATTGCCTTAATACATTGTGCCTGTGCAATACTCATGATAAAAGGTAAACGTTTCTCCCCTTCCCCCCATGAAATTTCTCATTTGGTCAGAAGGAGCATCCACTGGGTAAGTAATTTTCTAGAAGAAATGGAATTTTGCACCTGTCACTGAGACCATTCCCCATTAGGCTTTTTAAATTAGAAAAGGTTAATTATTTCAAGTCTGGTTATAGCAATTTCATCGAGGTTTCATGAGCTATCTGATTAGGAGGCTATTACAACAAATATCTGATTGTTGATGTGACAGAGATTACCACTGTTTCCTGCACAGCTGCATTGGTGCTCGTTGACTGAAGGGGAAGCTCATGGGGTGTTTGATAATGTGGAGTAGCTGGTTGACATTGAAGAGTTTTAAAAGTTAGTATTAATCAAGCACACACTATGGTGGCTTATTCTTTGCATCTGAGAAAATAGAAAAGCAAAAAATCTTGATATTTTCCAGTTTTAGACATGATAAAAGCCAGTCTCAATTAGAACAGAGAAGAATTTTTTCCCAGATTTTCCCCTTCTCTATTACATTGACAACACAACTATGTAGAAATTGAGGATAAAATGCCAACACACTGCTTCCATTTCCTATGGCATACAAATGTCAGGACACTTCCCTAGATGATGTGGTTCCATGGCCTAGCCATGTACAACCAACAGTGGCATGTTCTTCCTTTCTCCCCTTGCCAGCTGCCTGGTTGGCATCTACATTCAACTGTGGCCTCGTGTCTACACAAATGGGCCTCTCTTCAAGGACATCATTAATAGCCTCCAGCATCTGCTCACATTCCAAGCATTGGATACTAAATCCAGGCAGGGATTGGCATATGACTGCATTGATCTCCTTGTAGAAAAATGGAAAACACAGGGCTGCACCCTTGACTTCGAAACTTTAAACTTCCAATTGCTTCTGGCTTCTAATTAAAAAAATGCAAAGAGCCCCTTTCATTTGTGTGTGTGTGCACACATCGTGAGTTTCTAAATGTGTAGGAAAAAAAGTCTGAAATGCTCATGTCAAATACACATCGATATATTGCTAGTCAATAGAGAGGTCTAACACTGGGGCAAGAAGGGAACTAACTTTCACGCTCAATACTAGAATGATCTTTCTGCATTGTTTGAATTTTTGCAACAATTATACAATAACATTATTACTTGAAAAACTGAAATTTGTACAATCATAGAAGTTGCTGTGAACACACATCAAGTGTTTAGAAATGTTACCTCTGGAAGGTAGGGCTGATGAGGAAAGATCTTTATCTTTTTATACACTGAATACATTTATGAATTTTAAGAGGTTAGGTAATGGGCTTTTATATGTAACACTGTAATATTTTTACATTAATTAAAAAGAACTACAGTTAAGAGAAATGTATCCTAGACCTCAGGATTTTGGTAATATTCACTACTGACAATATTCCTCTGGTATTCCCATGTGTTGTTGGAATGACTTTAAGCCTAATGATTTCTGCTTTGTTTCCCCATCATAATGGAAAGATTAGGGATTACAAACAAGTGTCTGGTTAGATGGAATTCAGCGGAGAAAGTTGAGGAAAATGGCACAATCTCTCTGTGCATTCTCTAGTATGTAAGCATCACAAAGTACAAGATTGTGTTTCTTTGATTAGTTATCACATCCTCAGAGTCTAATATTTTTATCTGGTATGTAATACACATAAAGACTTTCTGAGGGGCTGGAGGTGTGTCTCAGTGGTTAGAATGCTTGCCTACCATGTAAAAGGTCCCGGATTCAATTCTCTAGCACCTTATTACAATTGCACATGCACGGTGGCACACCTATAATCTCAGCACTTGGCTGACTGAGACAAGAGCATTGGTGTGTATTCGAGGCCAGCTGGGGCTACACAGGGTGTTCATGATAAGCCCAGACTACAGAATGAGAAGCCATCTCAAAGGAAACTATTTGCTGAATGGCTAAATGAATGAATGTCAAATCGAAAGACAAATGAGCATAAATGAGAGATAAATGGTGAAAGGTCAAGGAGGATACCAAGGAGATGGCAAAAGGAGGAAAGAGCAATTTAACAAACACATGAAGAGATAAAACCTCATTGAGCCCACTAATGGGTGGGGACAGGTCTCAGCAGTTAAGTTGCCTGGCATTTATAAAGTCCTGGGCTCAGCCAGAGCCACATACGTGTGTGTGTGTGTGTGTGTGTGTGTGTGTGTGTGTGCGTGTGTGTGCGCACACACACACACACACGCACGCACAAACACACGCACAAATTTAATTTTGGTGCTGAGAATTGGGTGTAAGTGAATGGGTGATCTTGGAAAGGTCCTTTCCTTTCCCAGAACTCAATTTTTTTATTTACAAAGTGACAGGATGAGAATAAATCTATATTGCCTAAACTGTTTCTAACAATTGGCTCATCTTATTTAAAAGAAACTCAAGACCACGTAAAATAGTTACAACTGCAGAAGGTCATAGAGATGTCTGAGATTATGCACAGCTCATGCTGATGAAGATTGTTGGTAGAGTTTTAAATTGTTTTCATTAAAGTTCTCTCCATTGCTCAAATATTTTGTGTCATGTGTTGTTTTTACAAAATTAAACATCATTCTTATATTTTAAAATGATGAGTAAAGCATGAAAACAGAAGAGAAAAGCCAGCTGGGGTGGCATGCACTTGTAGTCCTGGCCCCTTGAAAGGCTGATATGGAAAGATCACTTGAGCTCAGGAGTTCAAGGCCAGCCTAAGCAATGCAGCCAAAGGAAAGGAAGTATTACCATTACCCAACAGAGTAAAGAATTAGGCTGTGAGGATTACAACCCCTCTTGATAAGACTAAACCTTTTCCAGATTTGACATATCCCTTGAGAAAATCAGAAGGTCCTTGTTCCAAAAACTTCTGGGAGAACCACCACTCTACCTTCCCATAAGCCCATCACTAACCACTATTCATTACCAAAGACACCAGCCCCAAGGAAAAGCTACAGTTAAAGATGATCATCAGTTCCCATCCAAGATCTTTATCATCAGGACTCAACATGCTCTAAATGTACATTTACTTTGGTGATTGCCAAAGTTGAAACCACCTAGATCGCCCATTAACACTTGCTTGGAAATGAATCCTACCTCCCCTAATTGTATTCAAGCTACAATTCATACCAGGCCTTCCGCAAATCATGTTCCCTCCTGTCTGAAAAAGTCTCTCCATCTTCAGCTTCTCCAAGGTTTCCCTTGAGTTTCTGGCTTGTTAAAAATTTGGCTCCCCTTTGCTTTGCTGCACAGCCCTCTTCAGGGATGGCTATTTTTTCTCAGACACCACGTGCTGCTAGGCCCAGAGGTGAGATAGGTGTCCTGCTTCTCTCAGCAATTTCTGTTCATAAGCCTTCCCCAGACCTCCTGTCCCAGCTCCTTTCCATCACTTTCCTACCACATTCAGTTCTCCAAGGCACCTCCTTGCATCTGTCATCCACCCTCCACTGGAGAACAAGGATCCTTATCATTTATGATTTCAGCTCACACTTTGCTTTCTCTCCACAAATACTGCTCACACCATTCTTAGCAGTTCCAGCATGTATGTGCCATCTACACATGTGTGTATGTACGTTCACTGTCTATAATCTACATGTGATAACACCCATGTCTCTCAGTTGCTTGGCTTTCTGTCCTCCAGAGAACTTGTTCTCCAGCTATCCTCTGCCACACTCACCCATTTTGTTCTCAGGACTCATTAAAATTAGCTGTCCCACCTTAGAAATCTCAATTTTTTGGCATCCTACTTTCCTTGCTCTCATCCTAAATTCCCTCTAACCCTGCCACTCCAATAAACTTCCCACCCATACCGATCTTCTTGCTGTCCATCACCATCTCATATCTTCAACTCCCTTGCTTCCCTGAGTTAGATTCCATGGTCCATCATCTCTCCCTCCCCATCCCTCTTATCTGGAAGAACCTGAACCAAGCTTAAATTCAACTCTCCCCTTCCCTACATCTGTAACCCAGCAACCAGTCATAACTGGGCCAATCTTTGTTTCTCAGCTTTCTGCCTTAAATCACAAGTGGATTCTCATGCTCCCTAGAAATCATTTCCACATTATTACACTTGATGTTAGCCAAAAGGCCAAGAAGCGATACACTTGAGGGTTTTTGTCTCTGGCTTTAAGTTCTACCCTGAAGTTCAGACTTGTATAACTAAGTGCCTGCTGGATAACAACCCTTGAGTATTATTCTAATTTGGATGTGGAATGTCCTCCAAAAGTCTCATGTATTTGGATGTCATGGGTTGTCTATGGAACCATGTGCTGTTGGCAGATTGGTGCCTGGTCTGGATTAATAGGCATGTGGATTGGATTACAGGTGTGTGGTGAATTTTGAAAGGGGCAAAACACTGAGGCTGGACCTGGAAGGGGAAGTTCACTAAGATGAGATCTAAATATGTGTGTGTGTGTGTGTGTGTGTGTGTGTACCGTGTATGTATGTATGTGTGTGTGTGTGTGTGTGTGTGTATATATATATATATATATATATATATATATATATATATATGCTATCTTCCTCTGGGAATTGACTTGAACTGATGAGACTTGGCTTCCTGGTGCAATGCCGGGAGGAGCTGCCTCCACTTCTGGCTCTGCCATGTACTTCCACTGTTGTTGGCCACTCCTGGTTGATTGTGACCCTGTGAAATTGTGAGCTGAAATGAATCTTTTCCTCCCTTAATGTGTGTATGTCGGGTATTGAGTCTCAGCAAAGAAAAAGTAACCTAGACCAGTATCTAACAGAAATGTTAAATTTCACTTATCCAACACCACTGTAATTTCCCCCAAATCTGCTCTGCATCTGCATTTACCATTCATGGATGTTGCTAACTTCACCCTTCTGTTTTCTCAAATCAAATGTCTCAAACCAAGAGTCCCCTTGAATTATTTTCTTTCTTTTAGGCCCAATCCCTGTTCATCAGCCAAGCCTTTTGGCTTTACCTTTGACACATAACCAGACCACCTGTTACTACCAGGCTTGCTGCCACCTGGTCCAGGCTTCCCTCATTATTCCCCAAATTACTGCATCAGTCATCTGTTATGGGCTAATATGTGTTGCCTAAAAAGTACATATTGGATTCCTAACCTCTGGAACCATAGACTGTGATCTTTTGAAGTAGAGTCACTGCAGGTCTAATTGGATAAGTTAAATATGAGGTTAGATTAGAATAGAGTGAACCCTTAATCCAGTGTGACTGTTGACCTTGTTAGAAAAAAAGAGACATGGAGGGGAGATGGCCAGATGAAGACAGACACACAGGACAGAAGCCAATAACAACAGAGGCAGAGATTGGAGAGCTGCCACCACAAATCATGGAATGTTGAAGGTCAACAGCCCCCGCCAGAGACTGCGAGCCAAGGAAGGAGTCTACCCCAAGCCCCATGGGGAGAATGTCCCACATGACAGCTTGATGCCTGACCTCTAGCTTCCACATCTGTGGGATAACATGTTGCAGTCATTGTAAGCCACCTAATTCATGCTACTCTGTTATAGTGGCTCTAGGTAACAAATCAACCTTTTATTTGATTTCATCGTTTCCACCTTTGACCACCTGTTTGTGTCTCTCAGCACAAATCCCTGTAAGGTATCCACATCTCACTCAGAGGGAAAGTCTCCTGACGGCCCACAGGTCCTCATAGTCTGGCCCTTTTTATGCATATGGCCATTTCTCCTGTTCTGTCCCTCCCTCATTCTACATCAGCAACTCTGGCCAATTTTCTGCCTTGCCGCAATTATTTTCCACCAGGTCCTTGTACTCAGGGTCCACAGTGTGACAACAGCATGCTCCCATGCAATTTCCCCAAGCCTTGCCTAGTTTGAATTGGAAGGTCACCCACAGGCATTTTGGGACTGATGTGCTAATATTACTTTACATCCATACAGGCCTGAATTGGGGTTCACAACCAAAGCTTTCCAAAGTACCCATCTGAGAAGATTGAATAGTTTTACAAATGTGCTACTAAGACTTGCAGTCCTACATACTTAAGCAACAACATCACTTAATAGTTCTGAACCTCTGTTTTTCCTTCTATAAGATGAGAAAAATAACAATGTAATTAGGAGGGAAAAATGATACTGTTAACCACATTCTTCACTTAGATGATACCTGCAAAGTGCTGACCACATTGTAAACATTAAGTAAATGAATCTAACGGAGCTTATAACACAGTACTGAAATACCCAAGTAATTATTTTGTGGTCTACAAAAAAAGCCAGTCTGACAGTACATCAGACACATGTTCTTTATAGTAAAAATACAGATTTTCAAACTTCTTAGTGAAATTCAGATCAGACGTTTGAGGAGCTGAAGGATTTGGCCAAACACAGACGGGGCTCTCTACATCTAACACTCCCATCATCCCAGGGAGGCAATTATCATGGTCCCAGGGAGCTGGCACAGGCTTGGGCCTGGCAATGGGCTTGTTTCACTGCCAAATTTCAGGGCTCAACAAGTACACTGCTTCCTCCAAAGACCTTCCCACATGAAGCCCAACACATCCCAATATCAGGATTAATTTGGCTTTCAAACAAAGAAAAAATAGTCTAGAAGGTCATCATACTTACAGAAGAAAATCAAACTGTTATTAATGCAAGCTATAGCTCTGTAGTCCAGGCTGATCTTGAACTCACTATGTGTTCAGGCTGTCCCCAAACTAATGGCAATTCTCTTGTCTCTGGAGTGCTAGGATTATCATATAAGTTTGCCACTGTATCTAGTTTATGTGGTGCAGGGGAATCAAATCCAGGACCTTGTGCTTGCAGGCAAGGACTCTAACCAATGAGCTATTCCCCCTGCCATGAAAATGTTTAATCTATGAAAACAAAGACAAGTCTCCTCACTCTAAGGAAAGGTAAGGGATGGAGGAATTGCACAGCAGTTAGAGAGCTTGTGTAGCGAGAGTTTAATTCCCAGCACTGCATACACAGGGAATGGTGATACACTCCTGTAATCCAGCACTTGCTAGGCACCGGCAGGAGAATTGCTATGAGTTTGAGGCCATCCTGGGCTACATAGTGAGTTCGTGATCAGCCTGACTACAGAGGGAGACCCTGTTTCAAAAAATAAATAAATAGGAAGGTAACATACACAAGGTATGACTACTGAGAAGACAATGGTGACAATTCTGGATCTGAAAGTGTGAAAAAATTGTGAGGAGAGTAGACAAGACCTCAAGAGGGTTTATGCTACCACCTAGGGCAAAGAGGTAAAATTAAAATTAGGTTCAATTGGAAATTGCCAGATGTGATGTGAGCAACACTACACTATCTTCTCATTCCAAAAGTGAAGTAGCAGGTGTAACATAAATGAAAAGGACACCGGTATGTCGTGTTGGTGTTTTAAAAGATGGATGGAAATTTATTTGAATCTTTTTATTTCTTTTTGGTTTCCAAAAATACTGCAAGTTTATTTTCAAAACTTCGAGTGGTATTTGATAGGAGTGCGCCCTCTAGTGACTACAGAGATGACTTACACATGAACAAGGAGAAAACATTTTAGCGAGAGCATATTTCAACATTTCCTCTAACGGGGACACAAGGAAAATAAAGTATCTTATTCTAGCTTTCAAAGAAAGCACCTTTTTTCAAAAATTTACATCATCAAGTTGTTCATTTTGTTAATACTCTTTTTTTATTTTAAAGGAAATATACCATGTTAGTATCTTTGGGAAATGAATTTACGAGTCATTTCTTTTTTATCTATACTAAGAATGCATCACTATTAGTTCTTAAATGTTTTTATGTTGGAATGTTACACTGTGGTAGGAAATTGTAAGTAATGGCACAGGGAGTACCTGTAAACACGCCACCTAGGTCTCTAGAATTAGGATATTTTGCCATTTTTGCTTCAGAGTTTTAAATTCATTTCTCGCTTGGAATGTACAGGATAAAGTTCCACGTACAATTCAGAGGGTTTTCGTGGTTGCCAGTTTGATGAGTCGCATCACACGAATACTTCAGTGTGTAATGTGAGCAAAGGCACCTTCCTACGTCAATCCAATTCTACCACGGAAGTTTCCAGGCCTCGCTTAGTTCCTGCAGTTGCCTTAGCTGTGCCCTGTGCTGTCTCTCACCACCTCGGCCAGGCTGTCTGCACACACAACCGCCGTCTGCACACACAACCACCGTCCGCACCCTGCTTGGACCTCAGTACCGCAAGCCGGTTCTTCCTGCAACCTGGAGGCTTTGAGAACTCCTGACATGTCCCCAACCCCGCTGCCATGAAGAGAAGGACTTGCTCACCCACCTCAGGACCCGAGGCTGGTGTAGCTCCCATAGAACGTCCATTCAAACGTCCATTCATCCTGCTTGGGCTCAGGTGTCCTCCCAGGCTTTTCCCCTGCTTGGATGTCCAGCCCCCGATGTCCACTATCAGACAGCCAACACTTCGACCCCCACCTACGTGAGATGCCCTCCTCATCATACCTCAGCTCTGGCTCCCCAGGCTGGGTGATGTCCACACAGGGAGACCCTCCTCGCCTGCTCCAGGTTCTGTCATATGTTCAAAGATCAGCGAAAGTCCTAACTCCCACCATCTTAGAAGGTTGCAGATGGAATTCATTAAGTCTGGGTCATGGTGGAGTAAGAGGAATCCCACTCAGGATGACTGGTGTCCTGTAAGGAGACGGCCACGTGAGGACTGAGCTACATGGGGGCAACCTCGTAACAGCAAAGGCGGAGGCTGGAGTTGTGCAGTTGAAAGCCGACGGATGTCAAAGATTTCTGGCAAACTATCAGAAGCAGAGAGCAACAAGGAAATGTCCTTCCAGGTTTCAGAGGGGGTTTTGGCCCTGCTAACACCTGGGTTTTATTTAGCCTTCTAGCCTCCAGAACTGAGAGAGGAAAGATTTCTGCTGTTCTAAGCCACCTGCTTTACGGTGCTATGCTTATAGAAGTCCTAAGAAGCTCATGCAGATTTCGGTACTGGGAAGCAGGTACAAACATCTGAAATGTAGAACTGGCTTTGGGGTTGTAGAAAGGGTAGCAGCTGGGAAAATTCAAAGGTTCACAATCAAAAAAGCCTAGATTGCCCTAAAAAGAATAATGCTTAAAACAGGAGTGGACCCTGTTCTTGGATAGGCAAAATAAACGTAGTCAAAATGACTATGCTACCAAAAGTGATATATTGATTCAATGCAACTCCTATCAAAATACCTACACATTTCTTCAAAGAACTTGAAACAATTCTTAAATTCATATGGAACCAAAAGAGACCAAGAAGAGTCAAAGCAATCCTGAGCAACAAGACAAAAGGCAGGAGGCAATACAATACCAGACATCAGACTGTACTATAAAGCAATCGTTGTAAAATATTTACCACCAACATCTTAGATAAGAAGCTTATAACTAGAATATACAGGGAGCTGAAGAAAAGTAAGCCTACCAAAATAAAGGATCCTATTGAAAAGTGGGCAAATGAAACGAAGAGACAGTTTACTCACGAAGAAATGCAAAAGGCCAACAGACACATGAAAAGATGCTCAACATCTCTAGCCATAAGAGAAATGCAAATCAAACCAACGCTAAGATGCTATCTCACCCCAGAGAGAATGGTCTACACCAACAGGTCAAATAGTAATTAGTGCTGGCATGGCTGCTGAGAGAAAGGAACCCTTCTGTACTGCTGGTGGGAATGTAAATTTGTACAACCCCTTTGGAAAGCAGTATGGAGAGCTCTTAAAAGACTAGAAATAAATATCCCCTTCGATCCAGCAACACCCCTCCTGGGAATATATCCAAAAGAGACCAAAACAACAAACAACAGAGATATATGTATACCCATGTTCATAGCAGCACAACTAACAATAGCAAAAATACCGAAGTCACCAAAATACCCATCAACAGACCAGTGGATACACAAACTGTGGCATTCATACAAGATGGAATACTATGCATCAATAAAGTCCAATAGTGTGGAGGCTTCTGCAGGCAAATGGAAGAAACTAGAGAACATCATGCTTAGTGAAGCGAGTCAGAAGCAGAAGGTGAAACATCGAATGGTCTCTCTGATATGAGAGACCCAGAGCACAACTCTTATGGAACTTAAGATGAAAAACAAAGTGACCCAGGGGAGTAGGGTGGGGAGGGAGAGAGGGGTGGGGAGGGGGAGGGACAAAAGGAAAGTGGGAAAGTCCTTGTCACCTTGACAAGATATGTATGTGCACAAAATGCTCAACTTCATTTTAAACCTTGAATTTTGCACGTATACATATCAATAAAATGGGGGGAAAACAGCACTTGAAAGAGTAAATACATATAGACAGAGTTTGACAGCTAGATTGTAGGGAAAAAAGAGTTAGATAGGCCCATGGATTGATGGGTGTATGGGTGGATGGATTGAGACCTAGAAGGTGTTTTGTTTGTTTGTTTCCTTGCTAGCTTTGTGGAGATTGAACTCAAGGCCTTCACACATCCCCAGCCCTTTTTCTTTTCTTCTTCTGTCTTGAGACAGGTACTTGTTAAGTCATTAAGTTTCCTGGGCTGGTCGAAAAAAAGGAATCCTCCTGCCTCAGCCTCCCAATGTGACAGACTTTTTAAAAGGACAAATCAGTAGGGAACAGAGTATAAAAAGGAAAGAGAGCCAGTGAAAAAAAAGGTTGTACCAAAATCATAAAAACAGAGTGTTATGAGAGAGGGAAGGGAATAAATAGGTTTGAAAAGGAAAGGGCGGGGCTGGAGGAGTAGTACAATGGTTAGAGCCCTTGCCCAGCAGGCACAAGGACAAGTTGACTCTCCAGCACCACATACCTCTGGGATCAGGCATTACTCAGAGTTTAAAGAGCTTATGTATCAAGTGCAAGGGTCTGGGTTCAATTCCCCAGCACCACATCAAATCAGGCACAGTGGTGCTGGCCTGTAATCCCAGCACATTGCTGAGGCAGGAGGATTGCTGCCTCAAGTTTGAGGCCATCTTGGGCTAGGTAGTTCAGGACTAGCCTAGACTACAGAGGGAGACCCTGTCTAAAAAAAAAAAAAAGGCATTAATAGAAGCACGAAATAAAAATGAAAGAGAGGGAAGAAGGATAATGGAAAGAGAGTAGCAAAGAAAAAATACAAACATCTTATTTTCTTAGTGCCTTCTCCTCCTCGTCCTTATATTCCAGTTCTCCATCATTCGAGATGGCTGGATTTTCACTCATCAAATCTACATAGTAGATAACTGTGTACGGACACACCCAAGTCAGACTCACAGGATATACAAGAAGGAAGCAGTGAGTTATGAGGAAACAGAATTTTCAAAAGGATTAGTTCATTTTTAAAAGTTAAAAAAAAGAACTAAATATACAAATGAGAGTGAGGAGAGCGAAGGGGACAGGAAGGGAGGGAGGAGACAGAAGGAACATTACACGAGAGCAACTAGTATAAAGAAAGAAGAATGCAGGCAAGACAAAAAGGAAAAAGTTTTAAAATAAGACTATGAGACAACTTTATACAAAAGGAAGCACAGGATGGGTGGATAATCTAACCAACGCACCATACCAGGACCTTGTAAAGATGTGGAACATCTGGAACTCTCCCACACTGCCCGGTGGAAGTGTAAAATGCAACAGGCACCAGGGGAAAGAGTTAAGCAACTCCATTTAAACTCACCTCTACCATAGGGTCCAGCCATGCCGCTCCTAGCTCTGCGCCCAGAGAAGCCAGAACACGTGTCTATGTAGAGCTGCACACCCGTGTTCACAGCAGCAGCATTCATAATGCCCCACCCTGAAGCGACCCAAGTGCCCCCAGGCAGGGAAATGGCTAAATCACGGCGCCCACACCGTGTTCCGTTTGTATGGCATCCTAGGAGGTGGGAACTAATGTGTGAAAGTCAGCACGGTCATTGTTTGAGGGGTGCACCGAAAGAGAATGCGAGAAAACTTGGGGGTGTAGTGGAGACGCTTGGTACCTTGATTGCAGTGTTGGCTTCATGAGTTTCTGTGTCACGTCTGAAAGGTTGCACATTTTAAGGATGTGTGGTTTATTGTTCCTCAATGATAATTCAATAAACTCACTCAAAATTACATCATTTCCCTTTTGTTTACTTTTAGCAACCGTTTGCTTTCCCAAACTTAGGAAAATGTTGGCATTTAAAACACCCGACACCTCCATAGGCCCTTGGGAGCATGAAAAGTATTATGACACCAAGCAAAAGGTAAAAGTCGCGTGGCTCACTTGTTTCATATTAATCATTCCTTTGTCTAGCTGACTTTTATTTCTGTGGGCTAGCCCCTTCCCTGGCGTGGTACTTGCTGGAGTTTATGGGATCCTACATAGGTCTTAACTGTGCTCCCTGCACAGAAGGCGCTGAGTCAGCTTCATGCTACACGGACCATGTAGCTTAGCAGAAATGAAGATGTCGATAATTCCTGACCCTGACAACTCCCAAGCACATGCGGGGGCCCAGGCCCTGTGCTAGGCTGCAGGAAAGGGCAAGGATGTGCGGGCTCAAGCTAAGGCAGTGAGGGTGAAGGAGAGGACACAGATCCGGCATGCTCTGCCGCTAGACGGGGCCAGGACTTGGAGATTCCATGGATGTGAGGATCTAGAGAGGGAGTTGGTGGCGTGGGTGGTGGTGGTGTCAGTGAGCACAGGAACAGTCCAGGCTTGTGTATGAGTTTTCAGGAATGAGATGTCTGTCCTCGGGGCTCCCATAGCACCCAGGCTGACCTCTCAGAACTCATCATTCTGTGTCATATTTGTCTGATGTACCGGAGAATGAGCTCAATCAAGGTCAGAGGTTTCGGTACTGGAGGTCCAGCCCAGGGCCTTTGCACTGAACGACGTGGCCAGCCTGGTTTTCATTTTTCATTTTGAGGCACGGTCTC
>PVKB01007690.1:0-29409 GCA_004027205.1 Ctenodactylus gundi
GCTTCGTTTTTGAGGACACCCTAGTCCATCCTAACCTGGACGCCCTACCTCCCTGGGCCTGGAGCTGGGCCCTGGGAGCCAGGGAAGAGGGCAGAGATGACGGCCCCTGCCCGCAGGGACCTACCAGACACATCTTAGTATTGCTCTTCCACCAAGACAGGCACCAAGAGAAATGTACGTTTATTAGCATGTCAGCCAGGCTCCAATCCCCTCACAGAAGCTCCAACTGGCAGCGGGCTGACACAGCTGCCCTGTGCAGGGTACACAGAAGAGGCCCAGATAATGCACCTCATGCCCAGCCCAGGGGGGCCTCTACCCTGGGCTTGTTGCTGGAAAGGTAAAAGGACCTCCTAGGAGGTTGGCCCATGGAAAGGCGGGTTTTGGGGGACTTCAGAACAAAGGTCTGTGCATCTTAGGGTATCAGCAAGAGGGGGAGTCCTGGGACAGATCCACAGAAGCCAGGCCAGGCTGCTGATGCCATGGTGAGGAGTCATTCTAGAAGCCAGGTGCAGACAAGACAGGGCTGCCTCTGGGCCACATGTCCTGGAGTCTGAACCGCTAACCCCACTGCGGACCCATGGACAGGCCCTGCTTGGGGCCCCGGGGCTCACTGAGTTGGAGCCCAGCTTGGCCTAGAAGCTCTGAAAGTCAGCATACGTGTCCTTGGGGATGTCTGGCAGCTCCTCCTCATACTCAGTCTGGTAGTCAGATTCATCTGGAGCAAAGGAGAGAGCCACACAGGTCCCCAGTGACACGGGAGTCTCAGAGCTGAACATGGCCACAAAGACTTCTGTTCTAGAACCATCACTCCCCAGAGTAGCACGGGTCTCCACAGACCCCAGGTCCCAGAGCTGCCCAAGAAGCCACTGCAGAGCACACTAGCCCAGCACCTGGCCCTCCCGGCCCTGTTATTCCCACTTCCCTCCTACAAGTCTGGAGCATGGCTGGGGTACGAAGCGAACAAGAAAGGCGGGCTGCTGACTAGAGACAGCCCCCGCCACCGAGGACACCTGCGATGGCCAAGCTTCTCAGGGTCTTGAGAAGACACCAGGCTTCCTGGCCAGTAGAGTAGAAGTATGAGTGGCCTGCGACAGCAGGGCAAGGGCCCACCCCACAGGGCACGGCAGGCTGCCCTCCACCGTGCGGGCCCACCTCCGGACATCCAGCTCACCGTCCACTGCAGCTGCCTGGGAGGGCTCGATGCGTGACACGATCTCAGCAAGGTCGGTGAAGGAGGCGCTGAGGCACCTCAGGACCTGAGCACAGGTGGAAACAGCCCACGCCTGGCATCGCTCCCTGTGTTGTCCATCCAGGAGGGTGCGGAGGGCCCGTCCCCAGGGCCCTGGGTCCTCCCACCCGTGGCAGGTGCCTCCCCACCCACCGTGCTGTCTCTCCTCTTGCTCGGCCCCCGCTGGTCCTGCAGCATCTTCTCCAGGACACCACTCCGACTCCAGATGTCAAATATCGTTCGACCATGCCGGTAACCCACCTCCTGTGTACACAGGGGCCTGTTACAAGGTATAGAGAGCCCCCACTCCCCGTACCCACAGCCGGTGGCCAGCACTCACGCAGATCTCGTCAAACTTGCCGAAGTCCAGGGTGCGGTAGTGGTCGATGGGAGGCCGCAGGTACTCACAGTAATCACTGCTCTTTACCGTCTCCAGCTGCCGGGCGCAGCACACGTAGGCCAGGCGCGTCTGGATCTCAGCCATGTTCAACACCTGCTGAGATGTGCCCCAGTTGCCCACCATACCGCTTGCCCTCCCGCCCAGGCACAGTGAGTCTGGTGAGTCATGGACCCTTAGGGCCTGTCTGCTGGCCCTGTTTTCTAGGGTTTTCCTGGGGCCAGGGCAGAGTGGGGAGCAACTGCCTCTCGCACTCTGGCCTGCTGGATACAGAGCCGGGAGGTGCTGCCACCGCCCTGCCCACAGAACTGGGGCAATGGCTCTGTGGGCAGAGGCTGCAGGAGGTAAACGCTGACAGCATTCCCACCTTTACTTTTGTAGCCAAGGGGTTCCAACGTTTCCACAGCAGCCACCACCCAGACAGTGCGTCGCCGTAGTTGGTAAGATCCGTCTCGTCCCTGCTGCCCACATCAACGGCAATCACCACCTTGGCACCCATGGACTTGGCCACATCCGCTGGGGAGGAGGCAGCCCTGTTCACTCCCTGGACCAGGGAGCACAGAGCCCAGGGATGAAACAGAACCCCCAGGGATAGGTGGGGACAGACCCTGCCCAGGGACAGGTGGGGACAGACACTGCCCAGGGACAGGTGGGGGCAGACACTGCCCAGGGACAGGTGGGGACAGACCCTGCCCAGGGGCAGGTGGGGACAGCCCCTGCCCAAGGACAGGTGGGGACAGACCCTGCCTCACAGAGCCTCAAGGGGTCCTGCCTCTCAAGGCCTGCACCAGAGCCCATAACATCCCTCCCTGGGCTTCCGCCTGCCAATGTAGACAAGAAGTGACTGCAGGCAAAGAAGCTGTTTCCTGAGCCCTTCTGAGCACACAGCCAACAGGTAGCAGGTGGCCCTACCGATTGCACACTGACACCTGCAGGCTGTTAGTCCCCAACTGTGGGCACAGATGGGACCTAAGTGCTCAGTGTATCAACTTGGCCTCTGCTCTGAGTGCCACTGTGCTGACAGGCAGAACCATATGTTGGGTGCACCAGGCATGCGTGTCCATGCTCTATGTGCACAAGGCACGTAAGACTCTGTGTGTGTGTACATGTGCACGCATGCTCACATGCATATGCCAGGCTTTAACACCAGCCTGACATTCTCCCTTGGCATACTCTGAGGAAAACGTGTGCCACCTCAGGCTTCCTGGCATGGAGGCAGCATGGCAGGCAGCCAGGGTGCTAAGTGACCGAGCAGCTATGTGCCAGAAAGGGCGGGTGCCGCCCCCCTGCATACCTGGGAGGTTATTGATGTAGCCGCCATCCATCAGCAAGTGTCCGTCCTTGGGATCGCAGAGTGGGGGCATGTAACCTGACAGGGACATGCTGGCACGCACATACCTCCACAAAGAGCCTGGGGAGCCAAGGGCCAGGAAGGAGCCTTTCACTGCCCACTGCAGTGTCTTTCCCTGGACCACAGGTCAGGGCCCAGGGCACCAGGCTCAGCAGTGGCCCACAGCTGGACCCTACTTAGCCAAAAGGCCCTATCCCAAAAGGGGGGAGGAGGAGGTCATACAGAACTGAGGCCTTCCTCTGGGGTCTCTAGATACCTTGCTTGGCTCAGACCTCTCAACGTCCCCTGCTGGCTAGCCATCCTCAGCTGCCCGTGCCTGAGCAGGCCCTCCACTCCGTTCTCCTACAGGTCCTTTCGTCAACCCTGACATCCTTGCTTCTCATTGCTGCTCCCTCTGGGTGCCCACCATCGGGATGTCCTCTTTCTCCCTGAACAAATCTGCCCATGCCCCATGCTACCTGTGCCCCTGTGTGAGCAACACCTTGGTTCTCTGCCGCTTTAGGGAGTGCTTACAGTCCTGCCATGCTCTCACACTCGCCAGCACGGAGCTGCTGGCTGGCCTGAAGTGCCAGGGCTGGAGGAACGCTCACCATCTGTGTGGACCCTCATGGCAGAGGCTGTGATATCAGTGGTGACAGCGAAGTAGGGGAGCCACAGGTCCTGTGGGAGAACAGAGCTCAAGGGGGGTCTCCTCTCAAGCCAAGAGCTACTCAGCTTCGGTGAGAACGAGGTGTGCCTCTGCCCTGGAGGGTGTCCCTGGGAGTAGGGGATGCACCTCAATCTGCTGGTCTCTGAAGACATTACAGATGCTGCTGTTGAAGCCAGCTCCAGAGAACATGGATGTGATCGGGTAGGTCAGGTCCAGCATGGCCTTCACCACTGATGTCATATCCTGGGAACAGGGGACCCTCAGCAGAGGGGCTCACAGCAGTCCCCAGACCCCTGCTGCAGCAGGATGCAAGCACACGCACACAAGTGCTTCCATCAGTAAAACCTGGTATTCGAGAGCTGCCTGGGGTCTCAGGGTGAGGGTATGCACTGTGGACCTGAATCCTAGAGTGAAAGCCCCCAAAGAAGCTCTACTGCAAGAGGTCCCCAGAGTCTGGGCACAATGACCCATGAGCTGTGGGGGCTGCATAGGCCTAGTAGCCCCTACTGTGGACATATACCACACTCTGCTCTCTTTGCGGCACCTTTTGGGAAGAAGTGGAGAGGTAGAGGCTGTAAGGAGAGGAAGTGTGACTGGCCCCACCCTGAGCACGGCTAGAGTTTTTTGTAAATACATGAATTCCAAATTCTAAAGCACGTTAGAGAGACATGGGGTTTGGGGAATCAGTGGTGTCTATGCCCACCCCTTTTTCAAAGGTTTACCTCTTTCCTAAGTGACCAGTGCTCGTCTTGAAACCAGCCTCTGACTTCTTATGGCAGAGATGGCTGCTGCAGGTAGGGCACTCACAGGAAGGGGGACAGGAGGGACAAGCCCCGGGCCCAGTTACACAGAGACCAGGAAGCTCTTGAGGGGTGAAGACCCTCCGTGGAGTCAAGCTATAGTATAGGAGCCAGACGTTCTGGGCCTCTGCCCAGACAGCCCGCCACTAACTTGGTCTTCCCATCACGGCTTGTGGACAGCTCTGTCCCCCTCTCCTTAGCATTGGCTGCCACACCAGCAGGGTCTCCCCCAGCACACCCCAGGATGGCAGGAAGATCTGCCTAGACTGCCCTGGCCATACCCATGTCCAATCTCAGCACCCGCCTCCTCAGCCTGGGATGAGACCCTGCCCACCAGACAACACTGTCTCGTGGTCCCTCTCCTTCTTGGAGGCCATCACAAGGGACACAGGGTGTGTAACCAGGCTCCATCCTGGTGGCCACACTGAGGGTGAGTGGGCAGGCCTCTTAGGAAAGTCCCATTTCTGGAATAGAAGACTGCGGACCACACAGCTACATCCTTGGGGCCTGGTGGCAAGGATGGCAGCTGTCGGTAACCCATCTGAGGGCTTCTGCACAGAGGACAGCCAATTTTCCTTTCTTTTAAAAAGGAGGACACAATGGCTTTGATCCCACGCAGGGCTTCATCACGGCCCTGTCTGCTCCACAAGAATCCAAGGCATGGACAGGGCCTGAGCCCCAGCTGCAGAGCTGGGCCAGAGCAGCTCTGTGCCCTTCAGTTCTCTATTTGGTGCTTTGATGCTTGTGTCCATTTACGACAGTCCATACTAGAAGCTGGTGCCGCGAGCATCTCTCCAATGGCCCATGCCCAGCACGTCTTCACCTGGCTTCCAAGGAGTCGGAGCCGCCTGCCCACATCACTCGGGCTGGTGCCAGGCAGCCAGGGCCTGCTGCCACCTTCTCTGGCCCATCCTGCTCTGCTTTGATGCAGAAGCCCCAGGTCTGGGCTCTTTCTCTGCTTATCCTTCCTCCTGGCCTCCTCCCTACCCCGCAGCCCTGTGTGGCAGGCTGTACCTCTTATTTGCAGGGATTGTGGATAATAAGCCATTCCTCCTTTCATGGCACCAGTCTCCCCATGTCATCACTCACTGACCTTCACCACAGGCCCATGTCTCATTCCTTCCTGCTCCCTGCCCAACTCTGAAGCCAGCAGTCTGCCTCCTTGAGATCGGGACCGACTGAGGGTGCAGGGTACACTCACCTCTGCCCACTGCTTGGCCCGGATTCTTGTCTGGCCATAGTTCCGCTCCTCAGAGAACAAGGCGCCCATGAAAGCCCCAATGGATGTCCCCCCAATCATGTCCACGGGTATGCCGCACTCTGCCAGCGCCCGGAGGATGCCCACCTGGGCACAGCCTCTTCACCATCCAGGAATAGAGGAGAAGTGAGTTCCATCATAAGGAGAAGCACCTGGTCTATGCCACACCAAGATCCTAAAGGTAGCTGCCCACCCATGGCCAGCTGTTCCACCTCAGTTTCTAATCCTACCCAGGGCATAGGCAGTGAGGCAAAGAAGTTGCCTCACAGGAGTTTGGACATGACCGAAAATCCATCTTGGGTGGAGGATGTAGCTCAGTGGTGGTCGAGCACTTGTCTATCAAGCACTAGACTTTGGGTCCAGCACTGCATTCACACACATACATACAAAGTCGATGGATGAATGAATTAAGATCCCTCCAAGGGCTGGAAGAATAGCTCAGTGGTTAAAGCCCTTGCTCAGCAAGCACTAAGTATCTAAGATCAGTTAATTCTCAGCACCACATAAACTGGGCATGGGGGCGCACACCTGTAATCCCATTTGGGAGGCTGAGGCAGAAGGACTGCTGTGAGTCCAAGGCTGGCCTGGGCTACATAGTGAGTTCAGGACAAACCTGGACTAGACAGCTAAATCCTGTCTTAAAAACAAACAAAACAAAAAGAACCCTCTCTCTGGATGGAGTGAGAAGAGACTGTGAAGCTGAGATTAGGGGAAAGGGGTCACCGGCAGAGAAGGCATTTCACATCTTCTACCTACAAACTCCTGCGCAGAAGCTGCAAAGCGGAGGAGCACTTGCAAACCTAGTAAGGGAAGGGGAGATGAGGCCCCCCAAAAGGGGAGATCTTTGTGGAGGTCCCAAGGACCATGGGAAGGAGGTATTAGTGAAGAAGCCAAGAGCCACTGGGAAGGAGGTCCCGGTGATCACCCCAAGGTCCCCTGGGAGCAGGTTCTGGTGGACACCCTGAGGGCCCTGAGAAGGAGGGCCTGGTGAACATCCCAACAGCCTCTGGGAAGGAAATCCTGGAAATCACCCCAAGGGCTTTGGGAAGGAGACTCTAGTGGAAATTTCAAGGGCCCTGGGAAGGAAGTTCTGGTGGACAGCCCAAGGGCCCCTGAGTGTGAGATCCTGGTGATCACTCCAGGGGAGCCTGGGAAGGAAGCAGTGATGAATACCCTAGACCACCGAGAAAGAGGTTCTGGTGAGCATTCTGGAGAACCTGGAAAAGGGGTCCTGACATATACTCTGAAAGCCCTGGAACAGAGTCCTTGTAGATACCCCCAAGGGCTACTGGGAAAGGTGTCGTAGCAATGACCCTTCCCAGGGGATCCTGGTGGACATTCTCAGAGCCCTGGGAAGGAGGTCTTGGAGAATGCTGCAAGGGTCCAGAAAAGGAGGTCCTGGTGGGTACCCCCAAGGCCTAGGGAAGAAGGGATCTGATCGATACCCCACACACTTGGGAAGGGGACCCTGGTGGAGATCCTGAAGGCCTTGGGAAGGTGGTCCTGTAAATATCCTGAAAGCCGTCCTGGAGTTGGACTAACTGGAAATGGAGTGGTCCTCACAGAGACCAGGAAGTGTCCTTCCAATCATTTCTAGTCCACATGAAGTCACCACCAAGAGCCTGAGAATACTGCTTACATGCACAATGTCCACTGCTCAATCAAAACTACCAATTACAAGAGGCGCAAAGATCCCATGATCATAAGCCAAGAGAAGACAGTAGCCCAAAGGTGCCCAGAGAGCCAAAACAACAAAGATAGGCGACACAGGCTTGAGAGGACAATGTGAAGCAGGTGACCCACTGCAGTGTGGTGTACATGTGTATGTGTTCAGCAAAGGAGACAGACACCCTGGGACCAATGTCGTACGATTCCTCTCACACGAAGTACCCAGAATAGGCAAAGTTGTGGAGAAAAAAAGGAGAGTACCAGCTACCGGGGCTGAAGAGAGAGGGAATGCAACAGTGTTTCATGGGTATAGTGTTTGTTAGTGTTGGGTAGGAAAATAGATCAGGGGAGGCGGCAGGGCTAAGGCAGGGCTAAGGCAGGGCATTTAGCAGCCATGGAAGCAGAAGTAGAATCTAGGTGAGTCAAGGTCCCAGTCAAGGCCCAGCCCCACCTGGAACAATAAAGGAGAAGTAGCTAAGAAAGGCGGCTTATCCTCCCCCTCCTAGCTTCTTCTAGATGCCCTAAGTTAATCACGGGGCTTATATCATTCTACAACCCTCACAACAGAAGGACTCCTTGAAACCACCTGAGCAAAAGCTTTATAAAGGGCTCAAGTCCTTCATCCTTCAGGATCCTCACTCGAGACCCCCTCTCGACCTCTCTCTGAGAGCTTTAGTTTCTCAATAACCCATCCTTGCTTTAAATCTTCCATGTGAACGCCAACCGATTATTCTTAATCATACCGAGAATTCCTGAACCTGGACATCAGGAAACACCAGCAGTAACAAAAAGGATGGAAGGAAAAACAATGTAGATGAGGAATCTTAGGAAACCAATGACATTGACACAATGGTGTAGCTTATGTGCAAACCAACCAAATGCTGAATATGGAGCTGTAGGACTTAACTCTTGCTCTGATGGATTTAAAACTTGTTTCGGTCCAATTGTTTTTTATCCTCCTGTTCCTCCCTGTTGGAATGGAAATATGAACGCTGTGCCTTTGTATTTTGTAAGTGCTAAACTTTTTGATTTTTCACAGGGGCTCACAGCTAAAAGTCTGTTTTGACTTTCAGAGACTCTGGCCTTGGACATTTTGGCAGTGCTGGAACTGTTAAAAGATGTCGGCAGCTCTTAGAGAAGGGCTGAATGTGTATTGCATAGGAAGGTAGACATGAGACTTTTGGGGACTAGGGGCCAAATGTTCTGGTTTGGACCTTGAGTGTTCCCCTAAAAGCCTCACGTATTTGGAACTGTGTGTTATTGGGAGGAAGGTTTGGCTGGACGGGGTGGATGCTTGGAGTTGTACCTGGAGGGACTGTATCAACTTACTGAGATTGTGGGTTGCCCAGGGCAGAGCTTTCAGATATCTGTTATTGACTGGTGGATCAGGAAATGGGGGAGGGGCACCCACACTGGGGGGCCAACTAGCAGCCTAAAGTCATTCCTCCTTCCTCTAAAGGAAGAAGAAGCACTGCTGCAGCTTCTTGCTGGAAAAGCCCTGGCCTTTGCCTGCATCTTCGGACTCACTCGGCTTCTGCATGCAGTGGGGGGAGCAGCTCTCCAACCTCTGTCTCCACCATGTACGTCCACAGCTGCCGAATGGCCCATGATCAGACTGTGACATAAATAAATCTTTCCTCCCTAAAGTTGTGAATACCATGTATTTTGTCACAGCAATGAGAAAGTAACTAAGACAACATACAACACACACACTGCTTCTTGTTCAAGTTTCCCTCCTTTCCCCTTCCCTCTCTCGCCCTACATCCCCTCTCCTTCTCTACAAACCTTGCCATTTTCTTCTGCTTCCTTTCTTCCATTGCTTTGGTTTTGCTCTTTTATATTTTACTTTGCTGCTCAGACTTTTTGCTGTTCTATTCTCTCAAAACACAACTGTGCAGACAGACAGTCCAAGATGATCTACAAAAACACCACTAGAATAAGGGATGCAAACAGGTGTAAGAGTCCCAAATACTAGCTGCATGTTTAAAAGGCACAGTAATATTTTTCAGTCAGACTTGAAGAACCATGCACTCAGACGAAACAGAGTGTAAGTGATCAAGAAAGCGAGGTTCAGCTGCATTTCTGTATACAGTCAACAAACAGTATGAAACAAACTCGACAAGGCACACTTACGGAAGTTGAAAAAGAAAAAGGCAGTCAGATGTGGTGCCACTCTGGCAATCCCATCTCTCCAAGAAGCTGAGGTAGGAGGATTACAAATTCAAGCCCAGCTGGCCAATCTAGGAATTTATCAAGACCTTATCTCAAATTTTTGAAAAGCTCTCTCTCTGTCTCTCTCTCTCTCTCTCTCGACAAAGGCTTGCTCTACAGTCCAAGGTGTTCCTGAACTCACTAGATAGCTCAGGCTGGCCTGAATGCACAGCAGTCCTCTTGCCTCAGTTCCTCTCAGTGTTGAGATTACAGACATGGGCCAACATGCCCAGCTATTATGTGGTGCTGGAGACTGAATCCAGAGCCTTGTGCTTCCTAGACAAATGCTCTGATCATTTAGTTATGCCCCCACCCCAAGGTTTCATTTTTAAAAGGATGGAGGATGTAGCTCAGTGCAAAGGCTCAGGGCTGTTGGTTTTCTCCCCAAAGAGAAGGCAGAACAGAGGACAAAAGGAGGTAAACATTTTAAATTTAAAAAAAATAAACTTTCCAGAGTTGAAATTCATAAGTTACCAAAGTTGACAAGGCCTAATGGGAGTCTAGTGTAATGGATGGCAAAAGAAGCACACCAAGGCACCACATACTTCCAGAAACCAGGAATGAAGACAAAACCAGGTCTGCAGGTCTTGTGAATAAAAACTGCATCGAACGTCCTCTCTTTCTTTCTTTCTTTTTTTTTTTTTGAGACAGGATCTCGTCTAGCTTTTTGTGGTGCTGGAGAATCAAACTCAGGGCCTTGCACCTGCAAGGCAAGAGCTTTAACCACTGTGCTATTCTCCAACCCTGAACCTATTTAGCAACAGGAAAAGCTACCAAGCCAACAGATTCATGTTTTACAACCTTCCAGGGAAGATTGTTTCCACCAAGAATTCCATATCTAGCCAAACTAACTATCCCTCAAGTATGGAGCTGAATGCAGTATCTTCTAATACACAATTTTAACATTTCTCCCTCCCATACACTTCTACAATACATATCCACCAAAACAACACTGAGACAGAGAAAGACAAGAATGCAGGAAGTAGAACTGAATCCAGGAGAGAAACAAAGGCATTTCCTAGAAGATTCCAATGCTGGAGAACAGGCAGCCATACTGGGCAGGGCTGGCAGTGAAGGGAACACGGCCTGAGCAGCTTAAACAGAGGCAACCTGGTCTGGCTGAGCTGCTGAGGATGTGGTACCCGTAGCCGTGTCTGTGTGAGTACCCCTGATGCCCAAAAATTCAGCAGATGCAATGTAACGGGGTGAACAGCAAGGCAGAATGGGGGTCATGGAGGACCACACACAGCATCACAGAGGAGAGCGAGAGGGGCTGGGCCAGGGGAGGGAGACAGGCAGAGCCACTTCAGTGGTGACACATACAGACCAACATACGGGACATGCTAGATGGCTAAGAAACCAATAATCTAAAGCTGACACAAGCAAACAATTCATGAAATATGATTTGGACTTATAGACAAGCAGGCAGCTAAAGAAGTAGAGTTTCGTATGCCTTACAGAGCCAAACAGCTCTATGCGTACCCCAACGAAACACCGCTTCCCTGAAAATACTACAGACCTGGCCTCCCAGCCAGGCCCAGCTGCTCTAAGTCCCCACTGTTTTGACTCACACACAGGACCATGGCTTCTCCCTGACGCATATGTCACCCCATTCATCTAGCCCAGTTATGAGTGGGGTAAAGGAAGGAAAGTCCCTCAAACCCAAAACTCTTAAGACCCAATGGATGGTGTCTCTACCACCCATTCAATCAGGATCAAGGCTCTAAAGGCTGGAGGCCAGCGTCCTGCCCTGCTTGGCAGAGCAGCCTCTGGGCTCTTCACTCAGAGCAACAGTCCCAGGGAGGAGCCCAGCAGGTGCCACAGCTTCCCTCTCTCCCGTAGCTGTCTTAGTTACCTTTCTGTTGTTATGACTTAATATCTGACACTTACAACTTTAGGGAGGAAAGATTTATTATACTTCACAGGTTTAGAAAGTTACACTTTATTTACAGGCGGGCATCAGGAAAATCGTGGAATTACATGACGGAGCCATGATTAGAGCCACAGCCAGAACCTGTGCTCTGGGAGACAGAGATTTTCACAGTCACATGGCAGAACTGAGCCAAGATGAGGAGAAAGGCTAGAACCAGCTCCTGCCCCTCCAGGTTAAGCTCTAAGCATTTGGGTTTTTTGGCCAGGCCCCACCTCGCAATACTACACAGTATTTATAGGTACATGAGGCTTTGGAGGAACACTCCAGATTTAAATCACAATATTTTGCCTCAGGCTTCTGGCCCCCAAAAGACTTTTTTTAAGTAAAAGAAATTTAATTTTTTAAAAGAGTTGTCAAAGTTTTAATAGTTTTAGTGCTGTTTTAAAAGGCCTGAATTTAAAGATTGTTTTTGAAATGTAAGACAAACTTTTAAGTGTGAGTTTCTGTTAAAACCAAAGACTTAAGCACTTTCAACACACAATGGCACAGGGTAAGCATCTTTATTTTAAAAGGAAGGAACGGGAGGATAAAAGGCAACAGGGCCACCGGTCAAGGTGGCGGCCAAGTAACAGAGCTGCACAATGTCTCCTCATCAACCGACTTAAAAAGTTGGGAATATACTCATAAAACGTGTGTTCAATGTAGCTAGGAAAGAGAGGAGCACCCCAACAAATGAAAGGAGGCCAGGGGCAGGTGAGAAATTCTGAAGGAACATGAAAAGCGGAGAAAAAAATCCCAGCAGCCCAGGAAGCCGCCGCAGGTCGGCTGCAGACAGAGGGAAGCCGGGACGCCAGAACCTCAGGCTGAGGTAAGCGCAAATCCGGGAGAAGTGGGAATTGTCAGCAGCTGGCAGCCCAGCCTCCAAAAAACGAACTTGCGGGTAGTGAATACCACAAACGCCATGTGTGCTCCCCCTGGAAAAGGCCTCCGGAGCCCAGACCAGAAGCAGTGCTCGGCAGCCGTAACAGGCAATGATGTAAGCAAGAGCCATTTTAAAAAGAAGAGGAAAAAGGGCTCAAGACTGGGCCCTCTAGAGTAAAAGAAAGCTCAGAAGAGCGCATCAGGGCTTTGGGGTCACCCTTAAACAGTGCCTAGGAAGAAAGTGGCTCAAGAGGCAGAGAGAGCAGAATAGAGGGAGGAGAAGGCTGCTGAGCCCCTGGACAGCTCGGTGCAGTGGGCGCACTTCCGAGGGTGGAGAGCCCGCCCTTTCTCTAAATTTGGGAGAAGGGTGGTCAAGAAGCAGATGACAACTAAAGGCAGGGATTTCTTGGATTAAAAGTCCTTTAAGGAACCCATAGCCCAAGGAGCTGAAGAAATCTCTGCCAGTCCATAAGCATGTTAACACAGAAAGCAGCCCACTGGAAGCCCTGCGGGAATGAGAGAAGGCCCAGGATGAGGATCTCAGAAGAGGCAGCAGAGCAGCTCACAGCAGCCAAACCCATCTGGACAAGGCAGTAGGGACAAGATGGTTCCCTCCATCGACACGCAACAGTGAGACCCCAGCGCACACGTGTGTGGAGAATTTTAAGACAAGGCGCAAGCCCTGCCCATGGCAGGGTGTCTGTCTGGAAGATGGCAGAGGCCACCACCCCGTGCCATGCAGCAGCTCACCTTGCTCCCCCTCCTCCAAGAACCAAAGCGATGGCGTTGCCCGTCAGCACCCGTGCCAGACGTGAGAAGTCTGAGTGGCGGTCAGGGGTCCTCTGGAAGACGCGCTCGTACAGCTCCATCTGAGAGAAGGGGACAGGTGGTGAGCTTTAGGCCTGACTTGTCCGGGCAGGCTCTCTTCAGTGCCTCAGGGGGTGCAGCCTCATCAGGACCTCGGTATCCAGGTTTAGGCCCAGCAAGGGCTGCTGGCTTCCCACAGGCCACAGCGAGGCCTCCAGATGTCCCCACGGGGAACAGCCCCCTGGCCCCACTGGCAGGTAGTGCGCTTGGGGCACAGGGTCCTGGAAGAGTTGTGGCCCTGTTTCCCCCAGGGCTGAGGACACCTGTAGAACCCCAGGATATGTATCTGCTTTACCCATGGGAGGATGGAGCTGATAGGATCAGAGGGTTCTGTGGGGTTCAATGCTCATTTCCCCCCAGGTCCACCTTGTAGGATTTCCCACCCCCAGGGCACCAGTGGCCTGTCTGTGCTATGTCTTCCTGTTTTCACGGTGCTGCAGGTACTCTGTGATTGCCTAGGAACCCCAGCATCAAGGCCAAGCCGAAAGGAACTGACAGCCAGAGTTCAGTCATGCAAGAAACAAGCCTCTTGGCTGCGGCCAGTGCCTGGATAACCCAGCGGCGAGGGAGGCGCTCTGGATGTCTAGGCCCCTGGGTCTCGCAGGCCAGCACCTAGGCCTACCAGCTTGGGTAAGCTCCGCCTGGAGAAGACACGTCGTGGACAACGAAGGTGGAGGTGGCCTGAGCACCAGCTCCGCATGTTGAGCCACTCCACGGTACGGGCAGGCGCGGGGCCCTCCTCCCTGTGGAGCAGGATGAGCTGCTTCTGGGCACGCACTGCAGTGTTCTCCAGGGACCGCTCCAGCTGAGGAGGAAGGGCGGGACTGTTAGCAGCCCAGCGGGAGGCTGGGGGCAGGACCCAGAGCAGCCCAGTGGACAGGTCGGCCCTCGCAGAACAGAAGGACCAAGAGCAGAGCTAGCAAGCGGCTCCAGGGGCATGCGGCAGGGGCACCTCTTTTCCCATCTCCAGTGCTGCCCCGGACCACATACTGCCACCTCTGCAATGCTGAGTCCTGTGCTTGTCTCACCCTCGCTAGGGCAGTGCTCCCTGCAGAGTTGGGGCACACACACTAGAGGGGAAGAATTTTTAGCTGCTACAGGATCATATGGGGCCAGGCAAAAGCCAGGAAGGAGGACAGAACAGTGAGATCAGGAGGAATGGGAGCTCCATGTCACACCAGTGCTGGGAGACTGACAGCGGCCGGGCAGCAATCTCGGGGCATCTGGTGAGCCTCGACCCGCCCTTTGCTGGTGGCCACTGCACCCTGAAGGCACCTCGCACTGAGCTTGTTACTGTGACATGGTGCAATCCACGGGGTGAAGACACATGAGTATGTGATGGGGCTACAGGTGGAAAACCAGACAGTCATAAAGCAGTGAAACAACACGGATAAAGCTCATCATCCTGTATGTTGAGGAAAAAGCGCTTCAGGAGCTCAGAAAAGAGCCTAGATGCTCACCACCAGAGGAGCCCCGCAGGGCACTACTCCTATAACCTTGAACCGGGAAGGGTGCCTTATACACATGCTGCACAGTGTGAGTGGCTAGCAATGCTGACTGCCCCAGGGCTGGGCCCTCTTGGACTCTGAGCTAAAACCCCTGGAGAAGGACACAGCAAATTTTTCTACGGATGAGGAACAGACATCTGGGCTCTTTCCTGAGCTCCTGAAGTGCTGCCTTCAAATGAAGACAGTCTCCCTGCTTACCTCGCCCACCGTGGGCTCCTGTTCACCCAGGCCTACAACAAGGATACAGTCGGCCTGCCGGACGCAGCGCTGGGTCCAGGGTGTGAGTGTGCTGTCCGCCTGGTACAGCACAATCCGATGGATGTCCTCCTGATGTCCCAACCAGCTGGACAGCCGGTACTCGTGCACACTGTGAGCCAGCAGGTGGGCACTCATCTGAAGGATACTCCCAAAGGCCCTCCGCCAAAAGCCTGGAAGGGCAGGCTAGCAGCACCTTCCCTTCCCGCAGAGGCTGCCGGGAGCCAGCCTCATACCCCACCCCCCCAACTGCATAACATTCCTGGACAGTCCCAAGTCCTACAGAGCTGAGCAGCACTGTAGCCAGTCCGAGGCCACGGTCTGTCTAGGAGACAGTCAGAGGGCACGAGCTTTCTGCATGAACTAGGGCATGAGGGACACTCTGAGACTGGCGTGAACAAGTGCTAGAGCATGGGGTCAGCGGGCTCCCTGAGCCGGCAAGGAAGGGGTGAGGTTGTCAGCCAAGCTGCTTCCTGGGGCTGGGAGAAGAGGCCAGCACACCTGTCCAGAGCTGCAGAGCCAAGGCGCTGTCTGATGCTGTCGCTGGTCAGCAGCAGGACCGGGCCTGAAGACACAGCCACCAATCACAGAGGTTCGTCCTGGATCTCCTCCAGGAGAAGCGAGGGCACGAACGCGGCTACTCCCCGCCCAGGGTCAGCGTCCCCAGAAGGCACTGCTGCTCCCCCAAGCCCATGAGACTCGCAGGCTCAGCTGCCATCCCTCCCGCCAACCCAGATTGGCAGCCTCTGTACCTCTTGTCTTAAAGACACGCAAGACTCAGATCTCTGCCCCCCTAAGACAGCGGGGGCAGGGGCAGCAGCACCACCCAGCCCAGCTCAGCAGTGCTGCCTGGATTCCAATCCAGTTACCCACACGCAGACACCCTCTCCCCACATTTCATGTCCCCAGGTTAGTACTGTTATCATCTATAACCAGAGCCAGCATCAGGGCTTGGGAGAAAAGCCAGAAGGAGCGGGAGGCTTAGTTCCAGGACGCCCCCTTCCCAGGCACCCGGCAGTGACCACGGAGCGTACCTGCTCCAAGCAGACAAGGACGTGGACGTCCCATGCTGAGAGTGGCAAAGCTAGGCGGGCACCACAGTCTGCCCCTACTGATGGGCTCAGGAGGGTCTCATCATTTACACAAGCTTTCCCAGGAGTGTGTAACTAAGGGCTAACCAATAAGAAATCACAGGCTCTTTACTATGCTGTCTAGGCTGGCCCCAAATGACTGGGCTCTACTGACCTACCTGCTCCAGTACACTGAGTGCTGGGACCACAGGTGTGTATCACTGTGCCCTGTAACCGTACCACAGTTTGACTGGTGGCATGCTTCTTAGGTACAACAGAATGAGGCTGTTCCTATAGCTGGGAGGGTTGCTAGAATACAGATGCCACGCTTTGAGCAGCCCCCACTGAGGCTCAGGGCAGCATGCCCCACAAGGACACCCCCTCCTCCGGGCCACGACTGAGAGCTGCATAGCCGTCACTTCCCAGCTGTCCCTAGACGGGACCACAGCTTTCCCCAGCTTGGACAGCAGTGTGAGGTAAAGCAAGGTGTCTATACCTCTTGACCTTAGGAGGCCATCAGCTCAACAGCCTATGTACAGGGAAACGGAGGTGCTGACCTGAGCCCCACAGGACTCCAGGCGGGGCTTCGCCTGCCCCTCAAAGAATATCCACCATTCTAGTCCCCCACCTGAATTTGTGAGTGTGTTATCTGTCTGGTACACACTAGAGGACTTCTGGGAGGCAGTGAGAGAAAAAGGTGGAGCTCAGACTGCTCTGTCCACCCTCTCCCTGAGGCTTCTACTTAAGGCCCTAGGTCCTCTGCAGGGAGGTAGAGTACTTCCTCCTCAAAAGCAAGGTGTGGATAGGTCCAGGGTCAGGGAAGCCTCTGGCCTTGCTGGAGTTTACCATTCAAAAGGTAGGGAGATTCATGGGTACACCTCTCTGCAACTTCATGGGGTATGGCCAAACAGGACCCTACCTACCTGCTCTGGCCTAGCAGCCAAAATGCTTCTTCCCCAAATTCGGGAAGCCAGCAAAAGAGGACCCAGCACACTGGCGCCAGAAGCAGACACCTCAACGTGGTATCTTTGCCTGGCAGAAACACCCTCAGTATGCGGATGGCCACAAGGTTACTACTGGCTCAGACAAAGGGGATGTGGCCACACATGGCAGTGTACCCTTTCCAAGCAAAGGTCTAGACAGCTCTCCTGGTAGCTCACCTAGCTTTCCTTGTTCTCACAGTGGCTCTTCTCAAGAAGAACATGTGGGAAGACCAGCACGCTGGAACAGAGCAGGCAAGGAGGGGCACAAGGCTCTGTTCCTGCCCCTAGAAACAGGATATCTGCCAATACAACACTTGCCCAGCAAGCTCTGTCCCTATGGGGCACAAGACCAACACAAGGCTCTCCTGGGCCCCAAGTCGCTCTTCTGAGCCTTGGAGACCAGTAGGACACAGGCACTAGGATCTTGCCCCCTGCTGCAGAACAGCAAGTGATAAACTGGCTTCACACATCTTGTGCGCAAGAACTGTTCCCCAGGCTCAGACCCACTGCAGGTCTGCTTTGAGTGTAACCTACAGGAAAAAAAAAAAAAGAACCTTCTCTTCTACCTTATATCATCACCAAAATCAACCCCAGGTAGGTTTAAAAGGAAAGGTAAAATAACAAAGGCTTGGCTTTTTGATTTTTTTGTTGTTGTTTTTTCCCCATTGGTAGTGGGGATTGAATCTGACACCTTTGCACAAATTACATCTCCAATTGTGTGTGTGTGTGTGTGTGTGTGTGTGTGTGTGTGTGTGTGTGTGTGTGCGCGCACGCGCGTATGCGCACGTGCTGTTACATTTTTGATTTTGAGACAGTCTCATTAAGTTGCTAAATTGCCCAGGCTGGGATTATAGACCTGCACCACCAGGTCTGACCCAGTCCTTCTTGTTTTCATTTTGAGACAAGATCTTGGTAAGTCTCTATGATGCCAAGGCTGGGCTTAAACTTGTGATCATCCTGTCTTAGCTCACTAGAGTGCTGGAACCACAGGCATGTACCACTATGCCCAACACAATAAAGTTTTTAGATTAACACAGTCATTATTTGAGCACAGGATGAAACTTCCTCACGAAAATTCAAAAGCAGTAACCATATAGTAAAGGCTGGTTTATATTAGAATTCAGAACTTCCGTTCATCAAAAAACTAGGTTAAAAGAATAAGAAATGAAACCATACTCAGAAACAGGCCACATTATACAGGCAGCAGACGTTTGTCAGAAGAGCAAAGACAACACAATGAAAAGAGGTAGTGCTGGAGTCATGGACACCCACGGTAGGGCAGCAGGTATGGACACAGACCTGAGCAGCTCCACAGAACCAGCTCAAATGCATCCCAGAGGCCAATATAAAACCAAAAATATTTTTTAAAAAACCTAACGGATAGAAAACACAGGAGAAACCTAGGTAACTTGGCATTTGCTGTGGATGTTTTCTATACAGCCCTGCACCGTGATGCACCACAATGGACACGCTGCACTTCCATTCTGTGACAACTTCTGCCTTGTGAGCAGCACTTTGAGAGAGTGAAAAGACAAGACACAGACGACCAGGATGAAACATCTGCAAAAGACATATCTGCTACCCAAGGTACACACAGACTTCAATGTCAACAGTAAGAAAACAGCCTAGTTTAAAAAGTGGTCCAAAGATATGAGAAGACACTTAACCAGAGGAGATATGCAGGTGAAAAATAAACACATCAAACTTTGCATCGTATGTTGAGAGAAATGAAAAAAAAACTATCGAGGGACCACCATATACCTGTTAGACTGGCCCGCATCCATGCAATTACTACATCAAATGCTAGGAGGGCATGGATTTGCAGGGCGGAATGCCAGACACTACCGGGAAGGCAGTGTGGCTGCTTCTCACAACCTACACACATTCTGCCCAGTGACCCAGCAAGCACAAGCCTTGGCCGTCACCCCGTGGGAATCACATCCCACAATGCCTGCACACACATGCCTCCTGCAGCTTTATCACATCGCTGAAGCTTGGGAGCAACAAAGCTGTCCTTCGGGGTGAATGTGTACACAAACTGTGGTCCGCCAGGCAATAAAGCAATTATTTGATATCAAAAAGAAACAAGCTATTAAGCCATAAAAGCACATGGAGGAAGCTGGCTGTGGTGACACACACCTGTAATCCCAACACTCTGAGAGACTGAGGCAGGTGGATGATCGCAAGTTCGAGCTCAGCCTTGGTAAATTAGCAATTTAAGAGGCCTTATATCAAAATAAAAACATAAGCTGGGTCCAGTAGCACAGGCCTGTAATCCCAGCACTTTGGGAGGTTGGGAAAGAAAAATCACAAGTTTAAGCCCAGCCTGGACAACTCTGCAACTTAGTGAGACCCCGTCCAAAATAAACAATAAAAAGGAGCTGGGATGCAGTTCAGAGCAAAGGCCCGGTGTTCAATTCCCAGTACCACAAAAAAATAATAAACCAATTAAAAAGAAAAAGGGGCTGGAATGTAGCTCAATATAAAGAACCTGGGCTCAGTCCTCAGTACTAGAGAGAGAGAGAGAGAGAGAGAGAGAGAGAGAGGGAGGGAGGGAGGGAGGGAGAGAGAGAGAATTTAAATGCATATTACTAAATGAAAGAGGCCAATCTGAAAGGCCACATACTGTACACTTTGGGAAAAAGCAAAACCAGAGAGGCAATGAGCAGACCCGTGGTTGCCGGGGGTTAGGGGCGGAGAAGGGATGACTGCGCAGAGCACAGAGGGACTGAAGAGCAGTGAAATGAGTTAGTCTGATACTGAAACAGTGGACACATGTCCTTTTACATTTGTCCTAGTCTATAAAGTCACAAGAGGAGCAAAGCTTCCTACGGACACGCCAGGGTCGGCTCCTCAGATACAGTAACTGAGTGGCTCTGGGCTGCTGACAGAGGAGGGCTGTGTGTGGGAGCAGGGCAGGAACATACGGGAAACCTGTGCCTCCCTCTCTGATTCTGTCGTGGGCCTAAAACTGACCCAAAAATAGTCACTACAGAAAAGAGTCCTCCCCCGCCTCTCTTTCACACACACACACACACACACACACACACACCCATAACTACTACACTAAGAAAACTAATAGCCCAAACAGAAAAATGAGCAAAGGGTCATAAAACATGATAGTTTATCTTTATCCATCACAGTCACTGGATCTGGCACTGTGTGACTTCTGACTTTTCCCCAAAGTCAAAATGACCATGAAAGGTTTTTGAATGGATTCAGGATACCAAGGCAGCCAGGACAGCACCACCAAAGAAACTCATCAAAGGGACTTCCAGAACTGCTGCAGAAAGTGCAGGAATTGGCCACTTACTATTATGAAATGGAAGATTTGGAGGGGGACTCATGGTAATGGGTCTTTCATGAAAGTAAAACTTTAAATTAAAAAAAAAAGAAAATGAGCAAAAGGAATACAGATGTGGCTGAGTGGTAGAGCCCTTGCCTAGCACAGATACAGCCTAGGATCAGTCCCCAGCATTGAAAATAAAGAGACACAGAGAGACAGAAAGAGAGAGAGAGAGAGAGAGAGAGAGGAAAGAAGAAAGAAGAAAGGGAAAGAAGACAAAGTGAGCAAAAGACAGGAGTACATTTCATCAAGGAGAATATACAAAGTACACGAAAAGATGTTCAACAGCACTAACCACTAAAGAGAGCAAGTTAAATGAGAAATGTGCTACGTCTGTATACCTACTAGAACTAAAATTAAAACTAGTGCTAACACGAAATGCTGGAAAGGAAGAGAGGAAGCCGACCCCCTCACACACTGCTGTGCTCAGCCGTTTCCCGCAGGATGGACACCCTTGTAACACCTACCATAATCCTGGGTATTTACCCCAGGGAAACAACCTCTGTGAACACAAAATCCATAAGCGAAAGGTCATGGCAGCTTCAACTGCAATCCTCCTGTTATAGTTTGATCTAAAACATTCCCCAAAAGTCTCAAGTGTTCAAAAGGCGCCTGGACCACGGAGATACAGTACTCATCAGGAACACATCCACTGGTGAGGTCAGTGTTGTGAGGAGGAGGCGGGGCCTGGTGGGGGGGAGGGGGGGCATGACCGGAAAGGGTGTGCTCTTCCCCTCCCTTCTCCCTCCCCTCTGCTTCCTGGCCACCACAGGACAAGCAGCTGTCTCAGCCAGGCCCTTCTGCTGTGTTGTTTCTGCTTTGAAATCACCAACCATGGGCTGAACCTACTGGAGTTATGTGCCAAAAATAAGCCTCTCCTAATTTATGTATTTATTTAGGGGCAGGGTCTCACTTCGTAGTCCAGGCTGATCCTGCCTCAGGCTCCTCAGGGCTAGGCATGTGTCATCGTGCCCAGATCCCATGGTGCTGAGTAAAAGAACGCAGGGCCTTATGCTGCTAGGCCAGTGCTTTAACCACTGAGCTATACCCGCAGCCCCTCTCTTTTAAATTGAGGATGTCAGGTATTTTTTTCTCAGTGACAGAGAAGTTGCCTAAATCAGTCCCCAAGCTAGAAACTACCCTAGCATCCTGCAATGGAGAGCAGTTAGAGAAAGGGGCCATCACATAATCCCCAGAACGGACAGAAGGCCAATTCCAAGGGCCTCGCCCTGCATCGCTCCATTTCTAAAGTTCCTCACATGACCGGATGGCAGCGACGAGCGCAGTGCGGCTGCCGCAGAGAGCGGGGGTGTCAAGAGGGGGCAGCTCCAAGATGGCAGCTGCAGGTCCCCCAGCGAAGCAGTCTCGTGCTCTGCTGGCGATCGCCGCCAGCCTCCGTGGGGACACGCACAGGGCAGCACGATCGGCTGAGGGGAAGTGGTCTCTGCTGTGTGCACACGCCAGCTGTCTACTCTTGGCGTCACTAGGCACCGGGTTAACGCTGAGGAGCGTGGCAAAAGCACAAGGGCTCTCTCTGCTTTGAGACTTCCTGTGAAACCATGATTATTTCAAATTTTTAAGGAATAAGCTTCTATGAAGCCCCACACCTCACTATGCAGCTCACAGGTACTCTGGATGCATTCTGAACAATCTGACCAATGGCACGGTAATGAAGAGGATTTTTGACACACACACCTGGAATATTTTTTTTGCCAAACAAAGACAAGACTATCAGACAAAGCAATCTGTAAAATTTCATTTTGAAAAAGAAGAGAGTGAAAATAATTTTTAAATTTTCATTTTGAGAATAATTTTTAAATGTTGGATATTTAAAGTGGTATTTTTCCATTTTAGAGATTTTTTTGAAGCAAGGTCATGCCGTGTAGTCCAGGATGGTCCTGCACTCACTAAGACGCCCAGCTGTCAGCAATATGACTCTTCCTAGGGAACAGTCAGCCCCCAGGTTGCACATCCCAGTGTACACGCACCTGGGACTCGCTGAGGGAGTCTGTTCCCCATCAGACCTAGAGCCCGAGAACCCCTCAGCCCTCAGGGCAAAGCTCCCCCCACTCAACTACAGACCTGACCCTCTCTCCAATGGTCTAATGCCCACTGTGCTTTTATTTTTCTATTTGTTTGTTTGTTTGGGGGTACTGGAGACTGAGCCCAGGGCCTTCACACTGACTACATTCCAGTCTAATTTTATTTCTGATATTGAAACAAGTGTCTTGCTGTCACTAAGTTGTCCAAACGCTTGGCTCAAACCTGCAATCTTCCTGCCTCAAGCTCCCAGAGTGCTAGAATTGAAGGCCTGTGCTACCAGGCTCAGCTCAGGTTACTGCTTCTCTCTCTCTCTCTAGCCACCCCCCCCCTCCTTTTGAGACAGGGTCTTGCTCTGTAGCCCAGGCTGGTCCTGAACTCACTACGTAGCCCAAGCCAGCTTCAAACTCATAGAATTCCCCTGCATCAGCCACCCAAGTGTCAGGATTACAGGCACGCACCACCACCACACTCAGCCAATTTTTATGTGGTGCTGAGAAACCAAAGCCAGAGCTTTGCACTTACTAGGTAAGCATTCTAACCACGGAGCTACACCCCCAGTCACGGGCTGTTGCTTCTTAAATCCTGGGCTTTATGAGGCAGGGAGGAGGGTTGGTAAACTTACCAATGGCACTGAGGGCATGCTGCAGCTCCAGCGCAAAGGCAGTAAGGGGCACGTCCTCAGACACTGGCATCGCCGCCACCGTGGACAGGTTGCTGGCAGTGCTTCCTGCATCACACTTGCTGCCCACCTCATGGAGCCCAAGCTGACGGCCTGGAGAGCACAGGGCCAGTGTTAGCCTGGGAGGTGGGGTCCCAGGGACCAGGGTCTACTTTGATCCCTACACTGATCGAATGACACCCTGTCTCCTCTCAAGGTAACCATCCTGGACATGCACGTGACTGACAACTGACATGCCTGACGCCGGTGGAGGGAGCAAAGCCTTGTGAAGTGTGGGAAAGAACTTGAGGCCTGAGTAACTCAGTTAAACTGTTCTGCCTGATGATTAAATAACATCTTGCCAGATGTGAAGGCTCATCTCTTGAACGGGTTCCTGAAGTTTTGTACCCCCACTCTAAAAAGAGTGCACTACACTCATCTGCTCAGATTTCTAGAGTCAAAGGGCAAAGGACTACCAGCTCAAGGCGGACCCTAGCTGACCCCCAACGGAGGAGATCTGGCTGGGAGCACCTCCCTCTCTTGAGACGGTGGCCTCCAAGGGTCCCACAGTGGCTCTTCCGGGTGGCCTTGTGGGGTGGGGCAGGACACACCCCACCAGGCCCCCCGCTTTACCCTGTGGCTCCCCTTGCCCTGTGGGCCTCGATCTGTTCTTAGAGACCACCCTGACTGCTCATTGCTTTATTATGTCTGGCTTTCTTCCTCATCTCATTGTCTCTGGGGTATAGCCATCAGTCTAGGAAAGGAGTGTTCGCAAACAGCTCCTCCACACACCTGGTTCCCACTGCACCCCTGTCCAAGTGACCCGAGGTGTCCCAGTGGACAGAGACCTGGAGCTGCAGGGACCACAAAGCACTGCCTGTCTCCACTACACGGCTGCAAGGCCCTGAGCCATGTTCTCTGCTATACACAGGGGCACCAGCTTCTGCTAAGGAGCTGTACTTGGTGACACTCAAGACGCAGAAAACATCCATACCCCATCCCAACCCTGCCACAGGCTGGACAAGCACCAGGAGAAGCTGGCAGAGGGTGGGTCAGTCTCAGAGCTTACTGGCCCCAGGAAGTGACTAGAGCCCTGGAGCAACAAATTCAGACCGGATTTGGGGAGCCGGTCACAAACATCCCATGACATTGGGATACGGCCGTGTACAATGACCTGGGCTTGTGAGGTGCAGAGTGAAAGAAAGGATTTGTTACGGGTTGGATCTGGAGTGTGCCCCAAATCCTCATGTGCCTGTAGAGACTGTACACTGTTGGGAAGTGGGCCTGGATGGAAGGAGAGGTTGCTTGGGCTCTGACCTGGAGGAGTGTGTGCTGGTTCAGCCCTTCCTCCTGGACTTGGCGCTGGTCTGCCATGAAGTGAGGAGCTCTGGCTCTGGCTCCAGCCCCCCCAAGGGGCTCCTCCCTTTTTCCCGCCACCCACCCATGAACAGACTGTGACTTTCAGAAACTGTGAGCTAAAATAAACCTTTCCTCCCTAAAGTTATGGATGTTGGGCATTCTGTCCCAGCAAAAAGAAAGCAACTATGCCAGAATTCTTCAGATTTGTAGATACAGACTTGGCCCACGCAGGAACCGACCAGAATCCCACAGAGGCTCCAAGAACTGGAGCATGCAGAACACCAGAGGTAATCGCCAGGTCTGGGAAGCATCGGAGAGGGGCAAGCAGAGCAAGACTGCCAGAGCCGTGGGACCTCAGCCCACGCAAGTGGCCCAGAGTGGCCGGTGTGGCCACAGCCTGCTGCCAGCCTGCCACAATGGCCGGTGTGGCCACAGCCTGCTGCCAGCCTGCCAGAGTGGCCGGTGTGGCCACAGCCTGCTGCCAGCCTGCCAGAGTGGCTGGTGTGGCCACAGCCTGCTGCCAGCCTGCCAGAGCTGAGGTCCGAGTGCGAACACAGCACTCGAGGCCTCAGGGGTACCGTCCAAGTTATCTAAAAGGAGAACTTTAACTAGAACGAAGGGCCAACTTATAGACAAAAAAGCCACGTCACAGGTGCCGGAATTACTTGACAGGGACAATGAAGCAGCTACTACCATCAACGAGAACCAGCAATCACAAACACTAATATAAACAAATACAAAAGCAGAAGATCTTAGCACAGACCCAGCAAACACAAAGAATAAGCAAAATATAATAACTGACATAAAAAGCTCTCTGGATAAGCCTAATAGCAGAATCAGGCGACAAAGAAAGAGGATCATACTGGAGACAGAGCAAAAAGATGACTTCATCAGAACATCACAGAGAGAGAAAAGGTGTAAGAAATTCATGGTGTCCTAGAGGCCTCTGGGACAACAACAAAGGGCCTACTATTTGTGTCATTATATTTTCAGAAACAGAGAAAAAAAAATCAAGGTTGAAAGAACGTTAAAAGAAATAGAGGACAAAAATTTCCAAAATTCGGTACAGGATATAAACCTATATATTTAAGATAAGCTAATATTGGGTCTGGGAGCATAGCTCAGTAATTAGAGCGCTTGCCTAGGAAGCTCAAGGCCCCGGGTTCCATCTCCCAGCACCACATACTAGCTGGGGACGGTGGTATAAGCCTGTAAACCCAGCACTTGGAAGGCTGAGGCAGGAGGAATTGCTGTGAGTCCTAGGCCAGTTTGGGCTACACAGTGAGTTCAGGACAGTCTAGACTACAGAGTGACACCCCGTGTTGAAAAAAAATAAGCTAATCCCAAATAGGATAAACCCAGATATGTTCAGACATTTCTAAACCAATTTCTGAAAACTAAAGTTCAAGAAAAAAAAAATGTTGAATACAGCCAGAGAGAAGTAACACATTCCCCATCTGGGAAGAATTTAAAGACAGGTTGAGTAACCCTTACCTGAAATACTTAAGATCCAGAAGTATTTCAGATTTCAGACTTTTTCAGACCTTTAGAGCATTTAAGTAGACTACTGGTTGAGAATTCCTAATCTGAAAATCTGGAGTGCTCTAAAATTAAAAACTTTTTGAGTACTGACTTGACACTCCAAAGTTTCAGATCTCAAACTTTTTGAACCAAGGAGGCTAGAGTATACTTACATACGAGAACCATGAAATTAGAATTCTATATCCAATAAAAACATTATTGGGAATGAGAGTGAGAGAACAGCATTCCCAGACACAGGAAGAAAAGAACCCAGGAATCCTGTCTCTAGGGATGAGAAGAGTACCATAAAAGTGAGCCATTTGGTATGAGGCAGACTGTTCTGCCTTGAGATCTAAGCCAACACTTTTGAGTGTTCCCAGGTTCATGTGGAGGTAATAGTTGAGACAACTTTCAGCAACAGGAAGGGTCGTAGGCCTACATGGTGATAAAGTGTCTCCTCCCACCCACCTAAGAGTGGTAGCACCAGGGAATTAGGATAAGCAGACTACAGTGGTTCCCAGGGAGACCACTGGAAATACCCCAGGAAGAGACAGTGAATTCCAGGATTGATAAACAAAAGTGGGGTCCTTAAAACAGCCAAGTAAGGAAAATTTGGTGAGACTGTCTCAAAACCAAAAGTAAAAAATGGGCTGGGGATGTAGCTCAGTGCAAATGCCCTAGACTTGATTCCCCACTCACACACATACATGCATAAGGAGGTGGGGAGTGAGGATGTAGCTTAGTGTGAAGCTCTGGGTTGGATCTCTAGTACACTTATCCCAAAAAAATGAAGAAAAAGATAAACTTAGGGGGAAAAAATACCCAGCCAAGTAAGGTCAGGGACAGCAGCACACACATGCAATCCCAGCACTCAGGAGACTGAGGCAGGAGGGTCATGAGTTTGAGTCCAGTCTAGGCAATTTAGTGAGCCCCCGTCTCAAGACTGAACAAATAAAAAAGTGCTAGGGAGGTGGCTCAGTGAAGGACCTGGTTTCAATCTTCAGCACCACACAAATAATAATAACAATGATTAAAAGTAAAAAAGGCTGGGGATGCAGCTTAGCCATAGAGTGCTCGCCTAGCATGTGAGAGTCCCCAGGGTTCAGTGCCTAGCCCAAGAAAGAGGAGGAGGAAGTGTAAGAAGATGGGTCAAATAACCTCAAAGACGATAAAAAGACAAAAATGGAATAATATTCTAAGGTGCCACCTACCAGGTATGTGGTGTCCAGGGAGGAAGGACAGAACCCAGGGCCAACAGGGGCCACGGAGAAAAGCACATGCCCAGAGCGAGAAGAAAAGAAATGAGCTGGGAGAGAATTTTAACTCCCAACATTGATGTTTCCAAGTAGCACAGGGCAGGCACCACCCCACTTTCTTGGGGACTCACCCTGTTTCCTTTTTCTAATCAGATGACAAAAATAGGAGGGAGATCCAGCGCATTTCTTCCCACACACCATAGAGTGCCCCTTGGCACTGCCCACACAGAGGCGTTTTAGCACAATTCCTCCAGCCCTCTCCACCCTGACCAGCACTGCGGCAGAAGGGCTCCAGACTCTAGGGTCCCACAGCAGCGTCCCCCTTGGAGGCCGGGTGGGGCAAAGGGACTGGGTTTATCACTGGGCACAGCCCTGAAGAAGGGCTGGGCACCGGAGCTGGGAGGGCCTGAGCGAGCGGGTGGAGCCAGAGGCAGGGCGGGGCCCTGAGTGGGCGAAGCTCAGGCGCGAGGCGGGGCCCTGGGTGAGTGGGTGGAACTCAAGAGGCCTGATGGGTCTGTGCACTGAGGTAGGAATGGGGAGACTTTTGGTTAGTCCGCAGAGCTGAGAGGTGCGGCGGGCCATGGGCGAGTGGGCGGTGCTCAGGGGCAGCTCCAAAAAAGGGAACTTACCTGTAGCAGGTCCCTGCTGGAGGCTGCCCAGGATCTTCTCACCCAAGAGATGAATCAACCGCGTCACGACCTACGGACAGAAAAAGAACAGATCTCAAACCACTTCTCTTTCCTCCACCCCAGTCTCTCCTACCCCCACCGCTCTCTCTCTCTCTCTCTAGAGAGAGAGAGAGGCAGGTTCTCCCTATGTTGTCTGTTGCCCACGGTGCCCTTAAACTTTCTCCTGTCTCTGAAGTAGCTGAGGCTGTGATCACATCCCCGACTTCTGGCCCAAACCACACATTTTAAAATGGTGAACCGCTGGAAATTAAAGGCCACACAACCATGCTCAGACAGGATACTGGGGCCCTTTGTGTCGGCCACTTTTTCAAAGCTGTTATGGGCTGGACACTGTTGCAGGTCATGGGTAAGAAGGATCCACAGAGGCCTTTCTAGTTGCAGAATTTGACTCTGTGGGAAGAAACGGGTGCCCACACAAGGGATGGGACAGTACTGAAGGGCGTGCCCCGTCACCTGAAGCCTGCTTGAGGCAAACAGATAACCTAAGGAAGCCACCGCAAGAGACAAGGACAGACTGATGCAGCCACCCTGCCAGGCCAGGTGCTCTCGGCTCCTGCCTGGGTGGGCCCTTCAGGGGTACTTGGGCACATTGGCTGGGTACTACATAATGCTCAGGAATTATTACATTTTAGACACAATAATATTTTGGGTTATATTAATAGTAAATACTTAGAGTCATGATTAATATATTTCAGATACAAACATTAAAATGTCTGTACTTTAAAATATTCACTTTTGGACTGGAGGAGTAGCTCAACAGTTAAATCGCTTGCCTAGCAAATGCTAAGTATTTATGTTCGATTCCCCAGTACCACATAAAAGCTAGGCATGGTGGCTCATGCCTCTAATCCCAGCACTCAGGAGGCTGAGGCAGGCAGACTGCCCTGAGTTCAAGGCCAGCCTGGGCTATACCAGTGAGTTCAGGACCAGCCTGGGCTACAGAGTGAGACCCTCTCTCAAAAGAAAGAAAGAAAAAAAGAGAAAATATTCACTTTTAAAAACTAGTCTTGTATGTGTGTTAGTAGGGATTGAGACCAGAGTCTTCTGACTAAGCTACCTCCTCAACATGCTCCCCCTTTTGTTCCCCTTATTTTGACACAGGGTCTTGGTAAGTTGCTAAATTGCCCAGACTGGGCTTCAACTTGTGATTCTCCTGTCTCAGCTTCTCAGGGTTCTGGGATCACAGACGTGTGCCTCTAGGTCCTGCTTTAGGAAAAAAAAAAAAAAAAAAAAACCCTAATTCTTAATTGAAAAAATACATTATTATACTTTCTTAATGCTTTTCTATAAAAATAACACAAGCTAAATTTTTTTAATTACTGAAGTTCACAAGATGACAGAGGACACATTGTACCGGCAGACTAGTCAGCGTTGCTCTTAGATGTGAACAAGATGATGTGAAAAGGTATGCTGCTGCCAGTACCCACGAGCCCTGGACGAGCTGGAGAGCAGCTGCCCCGGCTCTGGCACAGGGGAAGGAGACGGCTAGGTGCACGGG